>JAEQML010079137.1:0-12112 GCA_016904865.1 Pissodes strobi | reverse complement strand
ACTGATTTCCCGTTTATAACTTAAATACATTTAAAAAATAAAAAATCGAAGATTTTAAATAAAAAAATATATATCCGGCTGCTAAAAAGGGAGAACTAGTAAATTCTATAACAAAGGAAAAAATAAAAATAATAAATGTGTTACTAACCAAAAAAGAGTAAATAAATAAAGGATGAAAATAGACAGCAGTTCAGAAGAAGGGGAGGAGATTGATGAAAGTTGCATTTATTGCACGGAACTATACTCCAAATCTAAGACTGAAGACGGTTGGGTTATGTGCCAGGACTGTCCGACTGTCGACGTTGGGCTCACGAAGCTTGCGCAGGAGTGGAGAACGATGATGAACCGTACTCGTGCGATTTTTGTTGGAGTTAAGATGTTCATTTATTTTTATTACTAATATAAGACGCATAATTTGATCTGTTTTAAGTTCAATAAATATAATTTACTTTACGCTCTACCTTTTTCATCATATTCAAACACTATCCCATGTCACCCGACCAGGTGCGCAAAACGGGATACTTTACATTTTTGTTTAAATATTACTTTTACTATGTTATCATCAAGGTATTGAAGAATAGCTATAGTTAAACATAAAGAGAAGTCAGTGGGAAAGTTACAGGTAAAACACGGTAGTTATCAGTAGCATAGTTAGTGAGTTTCGAGTCAAAGAACTTTAGCTATCCCATTTTGGACAACTCTCCTCTAACTATACTCGGTACTGTTTCGGTGTAAGCACAGCTTACCTATGCGAATCTAATTAACTGCTGAATCTACTAGCGTGGATCTATATTAATGCTCATAGTGTTTTTTTACAATTTGATTTATATTGTGTTAAATGATCAACATCGCCGTTCTGATTTATTGACTATTGTTTAAATAATTTTACATAACGGTATATTATAATCTGAATCAGTAAGGTTTATTCATGTACAACTGCGAGTCGTCTACCATGGTAAACGCGCCCAAAGTTTAGTAGCTACTATTAGACGGATAACTTTTAATTACTAGTATGATGAGACGATAGATGCCTTAGGTATATTGTGATTATTGATTAATTTGTTGAACTTGGTTTGATCCTTCGTAATCATTTGGTGTTATATTGTTACTTCCGTTAAAGCTAAAGCGTAGCTAATAATTCTTCGATCACTCTTATCTAATTCACTTCTATTATAACGCAATTTTAATTCAAATTACTCTCCTTAAATTTATGAGCATATAGATTATATTTGTTTCCAATTGCGCTCTTTTACCTGTTGTATATTTATATTATTTTGATTATTGGAAGTAATATGACGACACGTTACTGTCAAACTTAACGAACGCCAATAAATTTAAACCTGCACGAACGTGACCGTCTTTTATTTTGCTCTGGAATTTCTCAACCAGTCAACTGTAATTAGTAGTCGCCTAGACTTTAAATCGCCCTTGGGTAGCGGATAATCATCGATTTTGGATCGCCCTTATGGATTCTTAAGACCAAGGATCTTGCTGTTTGCGTCTGCGGATTTGGATATTTCAAACTGGTAGCGCTCTGGTCAAGAGTAAGTAATTGACCCACTCCCACGCAGACGAGCAAGTCAGAGCACACATGTTGCGCTGGCCGCATCCTTAAGGGTAGGTATCATCTTATTAATTATATCTCGCTAACACATTTAAAAGGGTTTTACGCGCAACACAACTTTCTACAGTTGATATAAATTCTTATAAAGAGGACACAACAACGACATATTAGATCGTTTACTATCAGCTGATTGCAGATTACTTCTTTTTCGAATGCTTGGATCATTTTCCCGTTTCCAGTGAAGGTTCAGTATCTAACCTAACTTTTCGAATCTTCTCTCTATCAGTTGTCATTCATCATGGCTATTCGTACGTTGCTTGCTGCACTACGGAACAGCTCAGACGTCGCGAATCATTTTCGCACATTTGCAAGCCAGGCAATCCTTTTCCTGCCGGGACCCCTACGACCGTCGACCTTACCTTGAATAATGTTTTGCAGAAGCCGTCATTAATTATTGTTCCGCATAACATGTCTCAAAAGATTCTAATTTTCTCCTCAGGTATCCTCACCATTCTACGGAGGGCCTTCTCGTTGGTTATCCGGTCTGAACACTCGTCGGTATACTCACATCTCAAATGCTTGTAATTTTTCCCCATCGCTTCTGACAGAGCTCAAGCCTCAACATGATACAGGAAAGTGGAGTATACATACGATATAATTCGCTTTTTGAAAAACAAACGTAAATTCCGACAACAGTGTAATGATCTCATTTGCAAAAATGTTGTTCTGGCTCTTTCAATTCTACATTTAATCTAAAACTATTTTACCTAATTACTCTGTGATAATAGGGGGTGATTTTAATGTTAATTTTCTTATCCCTAGTCTTTATCTATGTTAATTGACTTGTTGGGTATTATCAATCTGACTTATGTCATTAGGGAGCCAACTAGAGTGCCAACAAACTCAGTTTATTGTATTGACAATTTTATTATTTCAAATCTACAGTCTTATGAAACATTTGTCGCAGATTTGAACGGATCATTTTTCTCAATTTTTATATATTGATATTCAAAGGATAAATAAGGTGGCAAATACTTGCTCTTTTTGTTATAGACGAGTTTTTTCAAACGATAATTTCACAACATCTTTGTCTTTGCTAGATGTTGAAACATGGGATAGTGTGTATGTCCAAACATGTCCAAATGATGCTCTGGATTGTTTTTTGAATGTTTTCTGTTATTGTTGTGAGACTTGTTTTCCATTGATAAAGGTTAGGTTAAATATTTAACCCTAGAATACCAGACTATCGTAAATATTACGACGCGCATTCTATTTACCTAAAAATATCAACACTCCGTCAAGGGACCGTGTAGTGGCCTTGAATAGCTTCCTCCCTACTATTATTCTTTATGTTAATACACATGTAATTTCGGTTTTAGTGTCACTTATGCAGTTAGTGCTAGTGATGTCGTCAAATTTACGATAGTCTGGCGTTACCGTTGGCATGAATTGCAGTCGCAAAACAAAACGCTGCTGACCACTGGCTGCATTTTATGACATGTTGAATATGGCCTTAATAAACTAATATCTTCTCTATTGCACCAATGCAACTAAGGTAAATAAAAAACAATATCCCGTCAAGAATATATGTTGGAATTAAAAAATAATTTGATAAGGCCGTGGCTAGAACAAAGAAAAGATATACCCACTTTACAACGCTCACTTTGGCAGAGTATTTACAAAATCTTAGATTTAGATATGCATGAACAAAGGACCACTCAAGTTGAAAAGAAGCATAAAGTTTGTTTCGTTTGTCCAACCAATCTTCAACGAATGACCACCATATATTGCATGCGGTGCAATCGTCCAATTTGTGGTCAGCATCTCTCAGATAAATGTACTGCCTGTGCTGAACAGTAAAATTAAAAATTTTCTTTTCACTTTGGTTTTGTTATTAACATGTTAGAAACCGTTTTATTTTATTGAAAATAAGAAAATATAGAATTTTTAAAATTTTATATTCCATTATTTCAAAACTCGTCAAATTTACGAGTCTGGTGCTCTAGGGTTAATAATAAAACTAAAAAAATAAACAATACACTTAATCCTCAATTAAACAAATTAAAAGAACAGGTTTCCCTCTATTACGAAATTTGTAGGCATGACTCTAGTTATAAGCCTTTGTGTAAGTATTTAACCAACATATATAGAAATAAATTAAAGATGCATATACCTAAAAGAACAAAATGATACAAAAATTATGGAAGCTGAAATCAAATCTAAAACTATGTGGCAATTGATCCATAAACTGCAAAAAAAAATAGTAAGCAAAACGCTGTTGTAGAAATATATGAAAACAATGTTAAGTTGTCTGATAAAGTAGTGGCCAATAATTTTAACGATCATTTTTCAAACCTCCCTTTTAAGTATGAAAGCTCAATTGACTATGATTTTATATCTGAGCACATAACTATAAGAGACAATAGTTGTTTTATGCCTCCAGTTTGTCCTGCAGATGTGGTAGCTTTAGTCTTCGGGTGCCGCAGGTTTTGATGAAATCTCTAATAACTTCTTGAAGAAATGCAAGTCTGTTTTGTGTAATGTTTTAGCTTTTATTATAAATTTATCTTTGGAGAAAGCAGTTTTTCCTGACAGGTTAAAAGTAGCTAAGGTACTCCTTTTGTTTAAAAGGGGCGACAGCAATGACTATGCCAACTATTGTGCTATAAGTCAAAAATTCTTGAACTGCACATGAAAAATTCTCTATCTACTTTTTTGCAAAATATAGTATATTAAATACCTCTCAACACGGTTTTACCATGTCAAAAAGCACAGAAACAGCATTATGTGAGTTTCAAAACCATATTGTGGATGCTCTTGACAAGGGAAAATGTATCTTAGGGTTATTTATAGATTTTTCCCGTGCTTTTGATTATGTCGATCACAACATTTTATTAGAAAAACTTTATAGGTATGCATGATATTAGAGATACATCATTGGCGAAGAATTCGTTGATTGGCATTGTTAAAGACTTATTTTCAAAATAGTAGTATCATTTAGTAATGAAAGAAGTCAGTCTAGTTTAATAGCATAGGGCGTAGTAGTAATGAAACTTGTATTTTATTTTTTGATGTGCCTACCCGCCAAGAGTAGGGGTGGACAAAATAATCGATTAATCGATTATTAGTCGATTAATCGATTAATCGACTGCTCGATTATTTTTTCTTAGAATAATCGATAATCGTTTATCCGATTATTTTCGATTAATCTATTATTTTCGATTAATCGATTATTTTCGATTAATCGATTATTTAGATTAATCGATTATTCTCGATTAATCGATTAATTTAGATTAATCGATTCTTTTCGATTATACGATTATTTTCGATTAATCGATTATTTTTGATTAATTGATTAATCGAAAAAAGACGAATTTTGATGAAATTTTGTGTTACTATCATAGGGACATCTCCTGAATCGTAGAAAAATATTTAATTAAAATGTGCAGGGAGTGGGGGAGCTAAGTAAGAAGCAATATTTTGAATTAATACCTTTGGGCCGTTTCAAAAGTATTACGTAACTATGCATTGTGATTTTAGTTTTCTTAAAACTCAAAAAATCTGTATGTAATAGATATTACTGGGATGTGAAACCCGCAACCGTTTATCAATAAAAATAACTGAGATACCCAACAAAATATCACAAATTTTTAACCTTAACAACCTAACATACCTACACCCGGTACAGCCTACACCCTATATAATCCCAATCATAATCATGGGTAATAAACTTGGTATTAATCACACCAGTCGCACTTACCTCTCCTCGGAGAAATGAAAAAAATTGCTTATTTTTAACTTTGACGTTATGCACTCGCACGCGTCTTTTGTAGTTTTTTAAAGTTATAATTTATTACTCGAAAATAATCGATTAATCGAAAATAATCGATTAATCGGAAATAATCGATTAATCGGCAGTAATCGATTAATCGAAAATAATCGATTAATCGAAAATAATCGATTAATAGGAAATAATCGATTATTTTAAATAATCGATAATCGATTATATATTTTGATAATCGCCCACCCCTAGCCAAGAGTCGTGCGAGTATTCATGAAGATGAAGAAACTCCAACAATGACCAAAAAGCAGCGATCTATTCTTCAGAAGTACGACCCTAATAACTACAGCTAAATGGTACACTGAAGGCCTGAAGTACTTAGTATAGGCCTCGAAATGGAGATTATGCTGCATCATTAAGACAGACAGACCATACACATGAATTAATGGTGACTAAAGCGCGGATTATATGCAAATTGCCTATACATGCATATTTTGCATATTTTGTCAGTTTTTGAAAAAAATGCATATTTTGACACATTTTAATTAATAAGTCTCTATCAAGCTTCTTTCTACCAAACCCAGTGCCAGAAGAAATGTTCTTGGTGCTTCTATCTGATGCCGCACCCTATATGGTAAAAGTAGGACAGAACCTTAAAGTATTTTACCCCAATATGGAGCATGTTGCATGTCTTCTGCACGGGATAAACCGAGTAGCAGAAACCATCAGAACAGAATTTCCGTTAGTAAATAAGCTAATTTAAAGTGTTAAAAAAGTATTCATCAAAGCCCATCTAAGAGTGCAGATGTATAATAGGGAGCCACTGCCTGGAGTTAGTTTACCTCCAGAACCTGCAATTACCAGATGGGGAACGTGGATTAAAGCGTCTATATTCTACGCTGAACATTTTGATGCCGTTAAAGACTTAATTTTGGACTTGGAGGACGACGCTCAGAGTGTAGTTCAAAGTAAGGACTTGTTACAAAGTGCAAGTGTAGCTAGAGATTTAGTTTTTATTAAAGTTAATTTTGGTTTTATACCAGATATGATCACATCGTTAGAGAGTGGACAATTAAGTTTAAGAGAGTCCATTAGTACCAGTGAAACTTTTTTGGCTAAGTGTGGCAACGTTCCGGGTAAAGTTGGAGATCAAATAAGGCGCAAAGCGGATGTGACTTTAACGAAGAATGAAGGGTTTAAATTTTTAAAAATAGTCAAAAATATCTACGAAAATAAGTCTTCTGACGAACAGGTACCATGGCCTTATAGTATACTGCCAAAACTTTAATACTGTCCAATTACGTCAGTAGACGTTGAAAGAACCTTTTCTTTGTATAAACACATTTTTACTGATAGAAGATAATCATTTTTACTGGAAAACTTCGAAAAGTATTTTGTTGTAAATGCCTTTTATAGTATTTCCAAACGAGAAATTTTATAATATTGTAATATTTTTTGTGCCTTGTATATATTTTATCTATGATTAAGTTATAAACTAATTTCGTACCATTTTAAAATAGTAAATAATTGTATCTGACTATGTTTTTCTTACTTAGTATGTGTATTCTTCCAAATAAAAACCATTTTTTGAACATAGTACCTTTTTTTTACCCTATTTTGTTCTATTACATCATTCAATTTTATTACATATTGGATTGCACATTTTGTAATAAAAGTCAATATTTATGCATATTTTCATGAAAAAGATGCATATATATGCGCATATTTTTTCAAAAACTTGTTGCATATATTCCGCGCTTTAATGATGACACAAAGTGAAAGTACGGAATTTCTAAAACGGAGCTAATCTATAATCATATTTAGAGTCAAACATAATACATTTCAAACTCTAGTAAGCAAAACTGAAACACTAAGGTTAAAACAGTTAAAAATCACCAGGGAATTTTTCAGTGGTGTGAAAAATTGTTCATTAAAGCACTAATTAATTGGATTTTCCCCAGCAGGTCTCCCACATATTTCGAAAATCTTAATTAAAACGGAATTGTTAAAGAACGTTTTCAAGTTTCTAAAAACGCCATCGCTAGTAGAGAAAAGCTAAAAACAAGCTTTTGAACTTTATCAATGAAACCCAAACACCGATCTTTTAAAAACCTTCATTTGCAGGTGGTATAATTATGAATTATTAAACCACCGCTCAAATCATTAGGCTATTTCTTTTAACAAGCAGTTTCCTAAACACCATGCGCACCAGAACAGTGCATTTTAACACAGATCTTCTGGGCGATGTAACATCATTTAGCCAAAGTCCCTTATAATAGTATATTATTTTATATGGAGGAAAAGTGATACTTTTCATCGCGCGCTCGTGTTTAACAGCCGAACGGAGTGAGGCTGGTAATAGAGAGCAAGCCATGAAAAGTAACTTTTCCTCCAAATAAAATATGCTGTTTTTTCTTCAAATGTCGACAAATTAATGCAAAAACATCTCTTTTTAATAGTAATAATATCTAATTATTATTAAAGATAAATGGGTTCGCAAGGCGGCTTAGACCACGGTCGTAGGTGGCCTTGCTTAGACCGGTGTCGATGAATTTAACATAAAGCTGTCAGTGGACACTGTCAACAATAATTATTTTTTTAAGATGGCGTCTCCGATTGCGTTTTAATTCCGTATTGATAAGCAGTTATTGAGTAAGTTCGATTAAATAATAACCAATTTGTTCCGAAATTAGTGATTTTTAGAAATGCAGTCACAAATTGAGTGATAAATAGAAATTGTAGTTTAATAAATCTTGAGTTGTTGACGCTTATTTTGTTGTCTGTTTGTATTGTATCTATGTTGCTATGACAACACTTTTACCTCCGCCGGCGGAAAAGTGAAAAGTAAAGCTCCGGCGGAGGAAAAACGAAACTTCACGGCCGCCTACACAGGCGAGTAATGACGGATTTACTGACGTTTGAAGAAAAAATGTGTTTTCTTTATTTCTGTACTTAGATATTAAGGTAAAGTAAAATGTAGAAACCACGGAATTCAATTAATATCAATTAAAACCTATCAATTGGATAAATTTGATAGTTCTACAATACAATACAATCTTTATTTTCAACATTCCATTTCATTTACATGGGACCTAGCAATTAGATTGCGATTTATGTGTTTCAGCAAGTTTCACCTTCGCACTGCGTTACCGGCTATCGGCTTACTCGCTTCTACTCATATCGTTCACGGCTGATGGCCTGCCTATTCTAACTTAAACTAAAACCCTATGTACTAGTACATGATGATACAAATCTACTTCTATGGGCCTCTTACCCTTCAAGCATAGTAAAATGTTCGTTACCTTTAAAGGCTACTGTGGAGTGTGTGCTTGTTATTCAGTTTTTCGAAAGGTGCGGACTGAATCAGAGGAAAAACTATGTGAAAAAACCTCTTTCTCGTTTCTTTGGTTACCTAGCTTAATACTTTTGGGGGCACATCACTGTGCCCTTTTGTGCAGGACAGATGGAACTGCGTGTTAGGCAACGGCCTGTTCAGTCAGGTTCAAATCAAACGAGCTCCGCCAGAATTTGCGGTCCAGTAAAGGAGTCACAGGCAGCTGAGGCAGAGTCTATAGATATTCTCTACTGGTATTTAGATTGTGGCTGAGGTGTTTGGTTTGCCAGTGTGATTTATATTACATATTTACAGTGAGATAATTACGTTTCTAATATATACAAATATCTTGTGTACAGATTTTGTTATGTACAAATACCTAGATCAACTGTCTAGCTATCCATCTTGAACTATATAACGTTTTTCTAGGGTGCATTCCCTTACGGTGTTCCGAGTAGCTTAGAATACCTTAGTAGTAACGCCTTGTGTACATGCGTTACGTTTGAATTGTGTATTATTCAGGCGGCCGAGGGTGTTGGAAATAGATAGATGTTGCTCTATGCACGGGTCCATGTGTGGGCCCGTTCTCGGGATTGTATCGTAGTTCTGCTATGCCGGCAGTTGTCGGCGAGCCACGTATACCAAAGTTGTAGAACTTGCATGCCATTTTATCGATATGTTCCTCTATTGTGTCGATGTCTGCCCAGGCATGCAAATCTGTTATTCTGGTATAGCGGCTCGCCGAGAAGGCGGCACGTAAGTAGCGATTTTGTATCTTTTGGAGCGAGTTTTTAGGTGTTTTTGCGACAGAGCTCCAGACAGGGGCCCCGTACAATAGAGCTGGCCTGATTATTGCCTTGTATATTATGATTTTATTTGCTGGACTTAAAAAAGATCGCGGCCTAATCAGCATGCTTAAGCTCTTGTATGCAGCCTCATTTTTTCTTTTTATATGCAGGACGTGCTTGCTAAAGTTTAGCCTTCTGTCAAATATGATGCCTAAATATTTGACTTCATTTTTTACATTTATTGTGGTCCCTTCAATTACGAGAGGCGTTATCTCGGTGTCTTTATATTTTCTTGTAAGTATCGCAAGCTCGGTCTT
The DNA here is from genome assembly GCA_016904865.1 of Pissodes strobi. Classification (NCBI taxonomy): domain Eukaryota; kingdom Metazoa; phylum Arthropoda; class Insecta; order Coleoptera; family Curculionidae; genus Pissodes; species Pissodes strobi. The sequence continues at coordinate 2,328 of JAEQML010079137.1, read as the reverse complement.
TGGGATATTTAGGCTAATTTTCCAGTTTTGGTAGAAGGGTAGCAGGATGTCAAGGTGATCCAAAAGTTTCAATTTCGCTGCCTGTGCTATCCGCGATTGCGTGTACACCGCAGTGTCGTCAGCGTAGAGCGCTAAATTGGATTCTGGGAAAGATGGGATGTTGGCTATGTAGTAATTAAAGAGCTGGGGTGATAAAACCGTGCCCTGCGGCACTCCGGCTTTTAGTGGCCTTATAGACGATTCGGCCCCACCAGCCCGTACGGAGAAGGTGCGTTCGGCAAGGTATGACTGTATCAGCGCCACTAAATGCATAGGAAAGCTATATTTGACATACATTTTGTATAGTAGGCCGTCATGCCATACCCTGTCGAAAGCCCTCTCAATGTCCAGGAGGAGTGCGGTATTTTGCTGCCGATTGAAGCCGTCAATAGTATCTTGAGCAATTTTTGCCGCTAGCATAGCCGTGCTATGCTTGGCTCTAAATCCAAACTGCTCTTTTGGAAGGACCTTGAGCTTTTCGGCCATGTCACCCATCCTGGACAAGAGGAGCCTTTCAGCCACCTTCCCCATAGTAGGCAGCAGAGAAATCGGTCTATAAGAGCCGGTTAATTTCGGGTCTTTCCCCGCCTTATGTATCATTACTACATTCGCGCGCTTCCAGGTAGTCGGGAAGTGCTGTAGGCGAATAATGGCGTTGACAATATGCATGAAGTGGATTAGGGATTTTTTAGGTAGATTACGTAAGGTTGAGTTGGGTAGAGTGTCGTGTCCCGGGGCTTTATTTCTGGGCAGATGGTTAAGAATTTTCTTGAGTTCAGGTGGTGTGACTAGGAGTTTGTTCATAGTCGTTGGAGGGATGGGGTATTTTTGGCATTTGAATTTGTTACTTGTCATGGTTACGTCAGTGTGGAAGGGAGTAATGTCTGGGTTTTCTCCGTGTATGCGCTCCAGGAAGTCCGCGAAAGCCTCCGCTTTGCCCTGGTCACTGATGACTTGCAGTCCATTGTGTTGAATGGCCGGGAGGGGCGCGAAGGTTCCACGGACATTCCTGGCGAGTTTCCACAGGGAGCCATCTTGTCTGTTTATTGTATTTATGTAGTCCATCCATTTGTTCGTCCTGTAGTCTCGTATTTGTATTTTAATTGATTCGGTTAGTGCATTGACACGAATTCGGTCGATGCGTGCTCTATTCCTTTGCCATCTGCGCCTGATTCTATTTCTAAAGGCGATTTGGTCTAGGATGTGATTAGGAAGGGAGTCAGCAGGGCGCTCTTTCCTGACTGAGTGAACTAGAGTATCTCTGATACGCTGGATGTTTAAGGTAAATGTCTGGACTTGAGCCTCCAATTGCTGGACGCTGTCAATCTGCTTAGGGACCACCGTCGCCGCGTTAAGTCTACGTCGGAACTCCCCCCAGTTGAAGTTCTTATAAGACATGCAGGTCTCCCTGCTCTCACAGTGCCATTCTTTTAGTCCAATTACAACTGGGAGGTGATCCGAATTTAGAGTATCCATTGTGCGTAGAGGCGAGATATCGGCGATTCCCCTCGAAATCGCAACATCCAGATAAGAGGCATTTTGAGTAAATTTTGAGTAGAAAGTGGGAAGCTCGGAACGGTGGAATGTGAGATCCTGGTTACTTTCTATTATTGAATATAATATTCGGGCTGATCTGTCTGTCGACACACCTCCCCATATAACATGGGGTGCGTTTAAGTCGCCAACCAGAACAGTCCTCCTATTGTTTGGGAAGAAGGCGAGGAAGTCTTCGCGGGTGAAGGGGGAACGAGGGGGGGCATAAGCCTCCATAATCCGCAAACCGCTTTCGGTTTCTATGCCGACATGGTCTATAGGAATCGCAATGTTCGGGATTCTTCTATATTTGAGTGACCTGCGAATCAGGCAGGCAACGCCCCCCGCTCGCGGGTTAAGTCTCTCAAATCTTTCGATTTGATAGCCCTGAACCTTTAGTACGAACGATGGTTCGATGCGGGTTTCTAATAAAAAGATAACCGGGAAAGGATTATCATGCACAAATTGTTTGAACTCGCCCAATTTGTTCCTGATTGAGTTGCAGTTCCAACTCACTGATAGTTCTGTTGTGGTGTAACCATGCCCAAAATGCATAAAACATTTGAATGAATATCACAATGTTAAATTTCTTACTTGGATTCTGAAACGTTCTCTTCATCTTCACTTTTAATATCAACTTCCTTATGACTTATAAAGTTCGATTGCATCAAATAGCCATCATTACCTTTTTCCTCATTGGTATCTCTATAAAATAAGATAAACCACTTTAAAATATATGTTGCTTATATATGCTTT
>MU196726.1:1238-12112 GCA_016904865.1 Pissodes strobi | reverse complement strand
TACTTGAATTTTCCCATAACGACATAACGAGTAGATATTTGCAGTATCGCTGGCATTCGTTCATATTTTATTGCCTTTTTTTATTAATGCTTAACGTATTCATCATAGATCACGATTAAATATTTTGGCGTTTGTTTAGATAAAGTGTAAGCAAGTAACCGAATAAAGCCTACTATTTCTCGTTGGAATATAGTTGTTACAATAAATTAATCAGCTAGAATTACTGGTCATTTTCTCATCTCTTTTCTTTCTTTTTATGATCAGCTATGATATATTTCTTTTAATAGTAATAAACTAACCTTCCAGTTACCGTATTCACCTGTTTTCATTTGGCTATTCAATTTCCTGAAGTTCCCTTAAGCGGTAACGTTCCAGAGGAAAGGGCCACTAAAGTAAGTGTCTGATTTTTTTTGTATTACTTGCGCTCAATAGTTGAAACGTTCTGGATTTACTTTTGATTAATATTTGAGTATTTGTTTATCACTGCTTTAGTATTTTTTGATTAATATTTGAATATTGGTTTATCACTGACTTTAGTCTTTTTTGGTTAATATTCGAGTATTTGCTTGTTACTGACTTTGATTTTTGATTAATTTTTGAATAGTTATTTTTCCATTATTATTACTGATAAATTTCCGGCATTTAAATCTGATCTAATTTTCTAACCTATTTTTGTTGTTATATTGATGGGTTTTCTTGATAGAAAAAATAGCAAAATTTTAGTAATCTTTTTATTTTGTCGAGAAGCTTAAGCTAAAACGAGTTCCATATTTCCACTTTGGGGTATTTCTCGCTTGTGCCGTCTACAAGCCCGTGGCGCTTTCTAATACATAAATATGAAACCCATCCCTACTCTCTGACATTTGAGCTAGGGCCTAATTTGTACACTCGGTGACAACTCATTCTAGCTTATGTATCGGCATACGTAAATTCATTCAAATTCTAATTTTAAATTCTCGAACTTGAAATTTTTTCTTTAAATTTCAGATTATTCACTCTCAGTTCCTTCTAAGCTGGAGTGATGGTTTTGCGCCTATTAGAAGAAAAGAAAAAGCGTAAAAGTTTTAAAAAATATAGCTGAATTCATAAATACAAGTGATTTGCGAAAACTTACCACTGCTTTTTTGCTAAATAATGACGATGCCTTTGTAAAAGGTTTCGACGTTTTTACGTACACTGCACTAACTAAAGCTCCTTGGACGCACGTATTGAAAATTGCCTGCAGCATAAGAAGTACCCATCCTCCAGTGCAGTGTTCCGTTGGATATCTATAACCATACCCAATGGTTGTCATCGTTTCGATACTAAGAAGCAAATAGCCTAAAATAAAACATACCAATTTGGGGTTATCATCAGAAAGATTTGGTTAGGCATGATACACTAAAACTGCTTATTTTGCATTGTATTTCCTGACAATGCAAATTGTGATTTTATGGGCAGGTTCTCTCAACCGCAAGCAAATCAATAACTTTGACCATTCAAAAGTTGAAATAAATTTTAAAATATTTCTTGTATTCATTAGATATAACAAGCAATTCCTTTTTTTCCTGTGATATTTAGTAATATTGATTAGGTACTAAATAGGAAAAAATACGAATTTTTATCACGGTACTCGAACGAAATCTTGGCTGAAGTTGGTACGAAATTATTGGAATTGAAGAAGCATCGCTCTACAACTGGGAACACAAAAACAAGCAAGTTTTTGTGAGGAGTTTCATTCGTCTATTCATAAACTATCTTTAAAATACAAGGTAATGGTAAGTTCTGATCATAAAGTTCTATATATATTTTTATTATTTTGTGAATGTATAAATTTATAAATATGGAGTGTTTTGCTTAAATAAAGTACAGGTAATTAATCTTTGATCAATTTTGCCACCATAACATACATACAGACTGTTATTTTGATATTTGTTTAATAAGCTAACAAATGAGAGTTTTTGGAGATTATAGCAGAACTTTATATTTGACATAAAAACACAAAACAGCTTACCTGAAAATGTTCTTGCATTAACAATACACGCTTTATCAGTGTTATTCAATGTTTGGTCAAAGTCCCCACTAATCTTGGCCAAAAATATCCACAAAAAGCTGAACATGACGAAGCAGGCGAAATTCACTAAACACAATGTCGTCAAGATCCACCTCCATTGTAGTGTTAAAATTGTGTTTCCTAAGTCTCTTATGTAGGACAAATTCTTATTCGGGAGTTTCGTCAGAAAGGTATTCAATCGACCTGATTTTCGAACTATACGAGAAAGGTTGAAATAGCTTACGAAACTGGCTCTAGATATTCTGAAAAACAGTTATTTTCTTAACAAGTGCGAAAAGTGATAATTTGTCGAGCTCGATTGCCGTTGGCCCGAACGACGCGGAGTGGAGTTAAAACACTTTTCGCATGGGTTAGGCGCATAATTTTGTCTACGATCGTATGTTAAAATAAAAACAAAGTAAATTAAAAATTAGTTAGAGAAGTGTGGGAAAATGACACTTTCGAAACTAAAATAAATGCCTAGGGCTATTATTTTACAATTCGCACATAAATAACTATTAAAATAATTTTCTAATTGGGGTCAGTTGGTGTGCAAGCTGTAGTGACTTCATGAGTCTTTTAATTTTATCCGTTATATTGTTCTTTTTGAAAGTTTTTTTTACAGTAAATATCCAATTTTTTACTTGAAACAACTGTTTGTTTACAAAAATGAGTTTCAACTACGACAAATATATCACTTCGGCTAAGTTGGAATAGTTTTTGCTAAACTATATATGCTATATGCTAGCTTAATACTTAACTGTTTTTTTATAACATTAAAATAGTGTGAATAACTTCCTGCAATCTTTTAATTCACCAGGTTCTAGACCCGTAATAAAATCAGTACATGTATGCGTTATGAGTCAACATTTTCAGTGCGTTGGGTGTCGCTTTACTTTGAAATGATAGTAAATATTTATTTTTAACAATCAGTTTCAGGATCAATACAAAATTCTATGTTACATTTTATTATACTTTAAGTTCTATAGGCCCGCCTATAATTTTTCTTTTATTATTTACTTCTAATGTTTATTAGGTATTTTTAATAAGGCAAGTAAATGACTAACACAATTTAAACCTTTTTTCTCATATTATTACCTACGCTGATATTTTTTTATTAAGTACCTTTTTCTTCTTTGTTTCCTTAAAACTAGTAAAGGTATTAGTGACTTGACGGTGTCAGTCGGATTTAACTCCTCTTCTGGATCTTCATCGCTTTCGGAAAATTCATCAAATTCAACTTCAACATACTGGTCATTTGGTGCGTCATATCTAAACATGTTTTTATTGCTTCATAGTGAAAACTAAATAAAGTCACAAAATATTATTTCATATTTCTTAGCACCCGAACCAATCCTTGCAAAAGAATATATATGTCCACTTATCACCAAATTTAGGTCTGTTTCGCTGTAGTATATTTTACATTAATACGGCTGTATCTAACAAATGGTATTTGTCGTTACTAGAGATATTGCTAAATAAAACTCACAAACCTGAGTTTGCTTTCAAAATCAAGTGCACACTAGCAAATTTATCTGTCTATTGATTCACGTTTTTTATGATGATCTTATTAGCAAAATGTTTATTGCTTTGATACAGATTAGATTAGACAATTATAAGATTTCTCTCAGATTTGGTATACGCTATACAGGATGAGTCAGTGTATTTCGATGTCGATTTATTTCTATTATTATAAAGCGTTTTGATACAGTACTTCTAGAGCTTTAAACAACTGTTTGAACGCTGTGATCAAACATAACATAGACGAAATAAATAATATTTTTTAAACGAGACCTTCTCATATGATGCTGACTAAATCTTCATTTTTCAGGGCGGTCTTTTCCTTTTTGAATATTTAAAAGTTTGGGTTAAAATTAGAAAAATAAAGTGTTTGCTATTTTTTAGCCTGATTTTTGATTAAAAAGCCTTTATTAAGCTCTCGCATAAGTGAGTAACTTCAGGTTTTTTAATTGTACTAAATTTAGCATTTTGATTTGAAGTACTATTAGATACTCAAGCAGCCTTATTTTGAAGATTTCTTACACATCCTTACTAGGTTATTAACTTCAAAATTAATGCGTCAATCTTTGTTAAGTTTAATTATTACTTGAATTTTAAAAGTCCGTCTCTAATACTTATTTTATTATATATTTTTCCCATTTGAACTAGTTATTCATACTATACTACTGCGCTTTATCATCATTCTCTTACATTATATATCTTGTCTATGTATTAATAAGCAACCAACTTTTATGAACAGTAACATTTTACCCAGATCGTATCATGAAACATAATGTTCCTCTGCCAAATACTAACTATCCAATCCCTTAAGCAGGGCAGTCATCCTTATGCTGATGGTGATGTCTTTCTTCCTGTACCAAGCAGAATGTATACACCTGATGCCTTAACTTGCAGTACGTATCTACTAGGGATATAAGGTGTAGCCTGTACATTTCCAACATACTGTTTATTAACAGATCCAAATGCTAGTTGTGAATTCCTTTTGCCGTTCCTTGTGATATACCAAGTACTAGTTCTAGTTCCGTAACTTTGCCACTGCTGATCTGTTTGGAAATGATTATCAGATCCGTTCCATTCTAGACCATTTTAATTTAGTACCATCCAGAATTGGGATGCACATCTACAAGGAAGAGTTCAGGAAAGAAGAGCGAACCAAATGAATCAATCTATGGGAACCGTCTTCCAGCGTTAATGCAATCAAAGATTATTCTAGGGCTCTTTTACCCAGGAATATAGAACTGAGTAAGATCAACCTTCGCATCCTCATCGGCTTTCTTATAGGCCTCTACCTATTGAGAAGGCACCTGGAGAGAATAGAAATTTGGAAACGATGACCGTTGCCAGTTCTGTGAGGAGGGGGAGGAAACCCCGGAACACCTTCTCACGGAGTGCGAGGTGGTCGTGAAATGACCTGCTTCGGGTACTGCGTGGTCGAACAGGTGGAACTTTCATACATAGAACTATCTCTGATTGAGAATCTTATCAATAGAAGTACCAAAAAAGGGGTTACAATAGATCTATACGCTAATATCTCCAAGATCATTCATTATTTTATCATTCAGAATCATTAAGGAGTCTGTTAAGGTTTTTTTTGGAATAAAGTTGTATTTGCAAGTTAATTACTGAATCTATAACTCACTAAGCTAGATGAAGGTTGAGATAAGAGAGACATCAAATAAAGATATCTCTAGTATGATGAGAATTTACGCGAAAGATATTCAATCTGATGAAAATAAAATCTGGTGTATTGCTCGTCTCTAAGCCTACTTGAACTCAGTCCTTTCATCCAAATTATGCGGCGTTCACTTTTTGATACCGCTCTCCATCTGCCTTAAGTCGTTATTTCTGACGTATCCTCAAATCCCTTTTTGACTGCCTCAGTTTCCAAAAAATTACTTTCGATGTCCATCTTCTTTTAGCTTGTCTTCTAGTGAAGCCTATCTATCTATTTTTTCTAATACGCTCTATATACAGGTAGGGCTCTATACAGGGTGCTACAAATTCGTTTCTTTGTATGGGTATCTCGAAAACCGTAAGAGATACGAGGTCGGTTAAATTGGGGCAAAGTTGCGCAATTTAAGGGTGATTGACATGCTGTCGAGAAATTTGGAAAATTCCCTCTACTTCCGGAGATATCCGTAAAAAACCGAAAATCATCTATTTTATTTTTATTTTTTCCTACCTTTATTTGAAGAGATAAAGTAAAATAAATGTCACATTCATATTGCCACTTTTTCTCCTCTACAAGCTGGCGTTATCAAATTTTATATCCGACGTTTCGCTTTCGGGCCCCCTTCATCAACTTCATTTTTTAAAATACGGACCTGGAATTTTTATCTACTTTTTAAAAAGCCTTTGGTCTCCTAAAACCAACGATGTATCGCACTTATCAATAAATCAACAAATCTAGGGCGATCTTTTCTGACCCGATTTTACTTATGACAATATTTGTTACCACTATCGGACAACTGTGATACATCGCTGGTTTTGGGAGACCAAGGGCTTTTTAAAAATTAGATAAAAAATCCAGGTCCGTATTTAAAAAAAATAAGTTGATGAAGGGGGCCCGAAAGCGAAATGGCAGATTTAAAATTTGATACCGCCAGCTTGTAGAGGAGAAAAAGTGGCAATAAGAATATGACATTTATTTTACTTTATCTCTTCAAACAAAGGCAGGAAAAAATAAAAATAAAATAGGTGATTTTCGGTTTTTTACGGATATCTCCGGAAGTGGACGGAATTTTCTACATTTCTCGACGGCATGTTAATCACCCTTAAATTGCGCAACTTTGCCCCAATTTAACCGACCTCGTATCTCTTACGGTTTTCGAGATACCCATACAAAGAAACGAATTTGTAGCACCCTGTATTGTTGTCAAGCAACGCTATTGTTTTTTCTTTCAGTTATCATTGCGAATGCTGTATCAAATAACTTTAACTCCGCAAAAGTCGTGACATTTTTATCTGCTACAAAAGGTACCTTCACGTACCAAAAGTCAATCATGGAATGTACGGATCGGCATTAGTCGGTTCTAGCTTCAACTGTCTTCTTAAATTAAGCAAATCCCGCAGGACCTGACCTATCAATGGCAGGACAAAGACTGACTGGCCTAATCCACAAACTTGCTGAGCATTAACATATCTGTGTAATCACGTCACCAAAATTGCCAAGGCACCAGCACAACAGCTAGGAGCTCTCCATAGAGCAAAAAAGTTGTATACACCTCATCGGCTCTTAGTGCTCTATCGTCTATAAGACCCAGATCAGACCATCTCCGGAATACTGTTCCCATGTATGAAGCTCGGCACCCAAACACTTGCTCAAGATATTAGAATCCATATAGAGGAGAACAGTCAGTCTTGTGGATGATCCAGAGTTGACTAAAGACCTTTATAGCCTTGAACCTCAAAGAAAAGTGACGGACCTATCTCTTTACTATCGGGACTACTACGGAAGGTGTTCAAACGAGCTGGCACTTATGATTCGGTCCAGAGTTGTGCCAAACAGAAACACCCGTCCGACACAAGCTGCTCACCAACATACAATTCAGTTGCGAACACCTAGAACGTCGTTGTTTCGGGACTCCTTTGTCTGGAGGATCCGAGTAACGTCTTCCGAAAACTACAACCTACAGCGCTTCAAGTCCAACGTTCACCGTCTTATCCGCACACGCACCGCTCGTGTGCCGAATATAAAAAACCCGTTTGAGATCTTTGAGTAGTTAAAGGTTAAATTTGTCTGAGAGCATCCGAAAAAATCATTTGATAACATATCCGCATTCGCTATCAAGAAAACAATAAAATATAAATACCCGAGCCAAAATCAGGGCAAGGTAACAAATTATAAATACCTCCATTGTGTTTGGACTCATTCTAGTCTACAAACACTTCAATTATAAGTGACTATTTCTACGTCTCACATAAATGATTATATTTCATCTTGAAGCAATAGAAATTATATAATATGATTATCTCTAACTAATATTTTTTATAACATGTGATTATTAATTAATCCCTTCTAATATTATTATGAAACATTTTTGCCAATTTTCAAACGCGTTTTTATATTATAATTTATTATATATACACGGTGGGCCAAAAAAAATGTCCACCTTTTATTTCTATTGATAAGTTCCTTATTAGTTGTTATTTATTTCTCAAATTTTCAGGAGATGTACAGTATTCTACGAGCTTTGGCATTATCAAGTCAAAAGTGTTGTTGCTAGTATCACTTTTAATACAGGGAGTTTTAAAAATATGCGCAACTTCGGATGCATCGCAAAAAAATATAAAATCCTAGGGAAAAAAATAAATATGCTTATTTGAAAGCCTAACATTTCGTGAATATAACATTTTTTAGTTTTTAAAAATATCTGTTTTTTTACCCCTATTATCGGTATTTTTCTAAAACCATGCCATCCGGCCCAAATTCATCTTTTAGAGAAATTTAGCTATGGAAACAATAAAGAGCAATCAGTATTGACTAACTTTTTATTTAAAATATTGCTCAATATGTCCACCGCGGACTTCGATACATTTTTGCAACCTTTTCCTCCACTTATTGATTATTGCATGATCAAAATTTTGCCAGCAACGGAGAATTTCTGCTTTCAAATCTGCGATAGTGTTAAGATTTCTGTTTTTGAATACCATAGCCTCTAAAGTGGACCATATTGTATAATCTACGGGATTTAAATCTGGGCTATTTGGTGGCCATTCATTGGGGTATATCAAATTGGGACATTGTCGATTTAAAAAGTCAATCGTGTCCGCTGATCTGTGGTACGGGGCCCCGTCTTGCATAAACACGTAATTGTCATTTATACTTTCGATTTCGGGCAACATAACTTCCAAAACCTCTCGACAGTATGCTACAGAATTAAGTTTTACACCTTGTTCTATAAAAATCACACTTGTTTTGCCCAATTGGGATACACCTAGAGAAACCATAACACTATCTGCAAAATGTCTCTGCTCGATTAACAGCCTGTTCGGATTGATGTTTTCTTTTTTTGGAGCATCATCGTAAATTCTGTTGTTTTGACTATTTCTAGGAGGTCGTAAGTGAAAGTTTTTCATCAGTGAACCAAATTTTACGTACGCTATCATTACTTCTAAACCTTCTTTCCAAACCAACACACCTTTGTAGCCTTGACTCCCGCGCTGCAGGAGAAAGTTGGTGAATATACGTTCTTTTAAATGTTTTTAAGCCTAAATCATTTTTCACAATTCGTCTAACAGACGATCTCTTAATCACGAACTTTTCAATAATCCGTGGACTCTTACTAATGCCTGGCAAATTAACTAGACTTCGTATATTTTCTCTTACAATTTTAATATTCCTTTCCACTCTCACAGTTTTTGGCCGTCCGCTACCTGGCCTTCTCTCATAATTTCCATTATTTTGTCTAATTTTTTGCAATAACCGTGACACAGTCCTTACACACCAGTTTTTGTTGGGAAATTCTTTAACAATTTTCTTTGCCCCAATTTGTTTTTCTTCAATTTTCCTTTCAAATTTTCTTTAATTATTATTTTATCGTTTTCCGACAACATCATTACCACACTTGACACTTAAATAAACATCAACGTCGCAATAAAATACTTTTTTGACAAATAATTAATTATACCTGACAGAACTGATTCACCTTTATGGTTTCCATGGCTTAATTTTTCTAAAAGATGAATTTGAGCCGGATGGCATGATTTTAGAAAAATACCGATAATAGGGGTAAAAAGACAGATATTTTTAAAAACTAAAAAATGTTATTCACGAAATGTAAGGCTTTCAAATAAGCATACTTATTTTTTTCCCCAGGATTTCATATTTTTCTGCGATGCATCCGAAGTTGCGCATATTTTTAAAACTCCCTGTATTAAAAGTGATACTAGCAGCAACACTTTCGACTTGATAATTTTAAAGCTCATAGAATACTGTATATATCCTGAAAATTTGAGAAAAAAATAACGACTAATAAGGAACTTATCAATAGAAATAAAAGGTGGACATTTTTTTTGGCCCACCGTGTATATGCAATGTGATGGTTCACACTACACCCATAGCAAAGTCAGGAATATCCCAATTTCTGGTTGGAGACATGTCTTGAATCACATCAAGCTCAATGCTCCATGTCCACAATGAAAACACCACGACAAGAGTGAGATTTCTGAAAATCCTCCCCCAGATAGTTTCGTCCTTTCGGGACTCATCAGAGGAACGTGTGTGGACTTTCACCCACTAGAACCTAGAAGAAGAAAGCCCACACACGTTCCTCTGATGAGTCCCGAAAGGACGAAACTATCTGGCGGAGGATTTTCAGAAGTCTCACTCTTGTCGTGGTGTTTTCATTGTGGACATGGAGCATTGAGCTTGATGTGATTCAAGACATGTCTCCAACCAGGAATTGGGATATTCCTGACATTGCTCTGGGTGTAGTGTGAACCATCACATTGCATGTTTATCCCCAGAGAAAATGGAATCAGCAGTATAATTCAATGCCGGTAGGGGTATTAGCTCTCGGAGTAGTTGTTTCTGCTGATCCAATCTTCTCACATATAGCCCGACACGGGGCTTGTCCAGACGATGGAGCATTCTCGGCTCGAGTGACGGCTGCTGAATGTCTTCTCGCAGGTAAGTGCATCAGGATATCGATAACATTCATAGATAGTCAGGTTCTAGTGGGTGAAAGCCCACACACGTTCCTCTGATGAGTCCCGAAAGGACGAAGCTATCTGGGGGAGGATTTTCAGAAGTCTCACTCTTGTCGTGGTGTTGTCATTGTGGACATGGAGCATTGAGCTTGATGTGATTCAAGACATGTCTCCAACCAGGAATTGGGATATTCCTGACTTTGCTCTGGGTGTAGTGTGAACCATCACATTGCATGTTTATCCCCAGAGAAAACGGAATCAGCAGTATAATTCAATGCCGGTAGGGGTATTAGCTCTCGGATTAGTTGTTTCTGCTGATCCAATCTTCTCATATATACACTCGCCGGCACAAAATTCCGCCACCCTGAAATTTTGGCCAAGTTTGATATTTTATAACTTTTTTATTTTTTATCCGATTTTCATGATTTTATTATCAGTTTGTAGATCCGTTTATTGTGTTTCTCTTTAATCACTTTATAAAGTAAAATTTTTCGATTAGGCTATATTATACAGGAGTAAATCAAACTGTTGTTTTTTGTCGTAATTTCAAAACACCCTGTAGGAAAATTGAGGTGGATAATTTTATTTACATACTGTTTCTTATAATCATTGATGTATTCTAAACATTTCGTTTTTTGATTCATTCCATTATCTCATTTCTGCTGCGAGC
>JAEQML010079134.1:0-12113 GCA_016904865.1 Pissodes strobi | reverse complement strand
GTTAGCGGTCTGTGACAATAAAACTCAATTGCTATTAATACTCAATATTTCGTCAATTTAATTTTTTACTTCTTCAGGAGTACTACATTTTTTCATAAAGCAGCAAACAATATACTAGATACCAACACAGAAAAAAACACTACTTACAAAGCTTCGAGTTGGTCAAGAGTTCTTAAAAAATATATACAAATCACATTCTCACTACTATACATGCTCACAAAACATTCAGACTTATAACAATTAAAAATGCAAACGATAATAATTTTGGATAAAAGACAAAAAAACTATTTCACTAACAATATCAAGAAATCGTATCTATGCAGTGGTTTATTTTAAAGTTTATATGGGTCAAGTCATTTTAGGATTAATACATTACAATATATATTGCTCAATTTAATATTTTTGTTTATGTGGCACATTTCAAGAAACAAGCGGCTCTTATAATTATTTTCGTATTCCAATATTCATACATTGGCAAAATTAAACTGGTGTCCCGTTTTTAAATGGTGATGAACAGCAGCACAAGAATTTTTACCAATTTGGCAGTCACTTTTATGTTGGCTTACTCTTTGTTTTAACCATTGTGTTGTCTGGCCGATATAACATCCCTGACACTCCAAACATGCCATCTCGTATATTACGTTATTATTATATAGCATATATATAATAATAATATAATAATAGTCCTTTGCTTAGCATTTGAGAATAAATTAAAATTACTCAAGTTGTTATATTTCGCTATTTTTATGTCCGGAAAATATTTAAAGATAGAAATTATCGAGTGTGTCAAACCATCTACAAACGGTAGCTTTTTGTATTTTATTTGTTGATTTGATTCTCCCGTAGGGCCATCATAAAAGTTGGAATTAAATATTATTATTTTTTTAAATATGTTTAGGGTAACCATTATTCAGAAAGATGTAAGTAAAGGAGCTTTTTCAGATTGGTCTGTAATAGACTTTCATGGCAAATATGGGTAACTCTGTTTTTCATCGCAATTATCGTATTGTACTTTTGACTTGTGGGGTGGTTAGAGAAAAAATTGAGATATCTGCTTGGGGCCGTTGGTTTTTGATACCAATCCAGTATGATTTGGTTCTCTTTTGTCCTTATGAGTTTGGTATCTAAAAACGGCACACTACAGTTACTTTCAAGTTCAATTGTGAATTTTAGATTTTCACTGAATGAATTAAATGCATTTAAGGTTAAGTCCGATACAGAGCAGACTATATCATCAACATACTTATAAATGAAAGGAAACTCAAATGGTAACATCGGAATTACTTTATCGAGGAGGTGATCTAGGATTACAGTGGCTAAAATGGGACTGGGAATATTTGATGGTTTTTCATTGAAGCTGAAATAGGTATTATTAAAGATAAATTTGATCAACTTTAAAACAATTTTTTTAGATAAAGAAGTATGCGGCTCAATTTGATCCCATTTCAGTTCTAAAATCTCTGAAACTGGGTCAAGTGGTATATTCGTATACAAGGACGCAACATCCAATGAATACGTATAAGTCAAAATCGTAGTCGAAAATTATTTAGTTCAAAAAATACTTAAGAGTTAAATACTAAAAACTAAAAATAGTATTTAACTAATGGCGTAAAATATAAATATAAAAATGTATGAATAATATATAAAATGTAACATAATAATTGAAATAGAAACCACTGCGGGACAGAATATTTAAAATTATTAGTATGCAAAGACAATAAAAGAGTCAAAAAGATAAAATAGAATAAAATCTAAGGTTCATAAGCTATCTATGAATTCCTATGATATGATTGCTCAATTACATTATTCATTTTTACATGTAAACTAGTTAACTCTTATAAAACAGTTATTTTAAAATCTAAAAAATTAAAACTAAAATTAGTGCAATTAAAACACGATTTGCAAACATTGATAAAAGCAATGTTTGCCACTCTAGCTTTTGGCACTGACTGACTATGAGCTATACTTAATCAAATTATAAACGTTTTCATAGAAAAATCTTAATAGAAGCCTACAGCAAACTGTATTTAAGGTTCGCGAAACAGCCAGTAAACGTAACCGTTGATAACGATTGTAAGATACATGTTATAATGCAACAATCAATATTCTATTTAATAGGCTCGAAACAGATGTATGTGACAGACCTGCGGCTGAAAATTTGTAAAAATATAAAACTTGACAAGATGATTTTCTATTTACTGTACCAGGTGGCTCGAATTCGAGTATATGTATGGGGATCTCGAAAACTGTAAGAGATACAGTGTCGGTCAAATCAAGGCAAAACTGCGCATTTAGGTGCCTAATAATATGCCGTTTAGAAAGTTTTAAAGTTCCGAGTATTTCCGAAGATATCCGGAAAAAACCGAAATTTTGAAAAATCATTTTATTTTTTCCTAGGATTATTTAAAATCGGATTTCAAATTGAATTGCACTTTTAGACTGCAATTTTTTCCGCCCTGTCCAATGGTGGTATCCAGTTTGGAATCCGTCTTTTGTTCTTCAAGGGGTCTTCATCAGTGTTCTTTTTTTAAATACGAATTCCATTTTTTTTAACGTTTTTCAGATGATATTGGCGTTCTTAATATGGATATCTATTTTTAATTTTTTTTGTATATCTTTTTAGTTTTTATTTTTAATTTCTTTTTAATTATTTATTTTGCTTTGGGGTAATTTTGAATAATTTAAGTTACTTTGAAAAATTTATATTCTATAAAATTAGCCCTAGTGGCTCTAGAAATTTCTGGTCGGTAGCAAAGGCAGTAAGTAATATCTTTGCAAAAACATCTTTCCTACTTTTGACATACGAACGAGGCGTTATGGTGACTACAGCTAGTAGTAGTAGTAGTAAGGGTGGGGGGGCCGAAGCCCGGTAAGTAGGCCTATAAGTCCCTTTTCACCATCCCCGATCCGCCCTCCCCTACCTGGCTACTTCCAACACCCGGCCCGCACTGAAACGGCCCGTCACCTTGATAAAGGTGAGGACGTCTTCCCAGTCCAGATCCTTTAGATCTTCCCGAGCAAGTGTTGGTGATCCCAGTATCTTCCTCCTTAGGCGACTCCACCTATCACAAATTCCTATATAGTGGTATGAGGACTCCTCCCCTGTCCCGCAGCTCAGGCAGAGTGGGCTGTCCCTCACGCCGATAAGGTGCAGATGTCTGTTTAGGCTTCCATACCCAGTCAGAATACCTACCAAGTTCCTGATGTCCTCTCGGCTCTTTTTTAGCAGTCGCCTTGCTCTGGATCCGTCAGGATTTAGAATCATTTCCTTGGCTTGTCTGCATCCTTCTTTTCCTCTCCAATTGTGCTTTGTCTTGTTCCAGGCCCAGTTATTTAGTTCCTGAGAGATTTGCCTTTTACTTAAGCCCAGACCAGGTTCTGGACCGACGAGGTGGCTCATTGAGTCTTGTCTGGCCAATTCATCGGCCCGTTCGTTGCCCTCGATGCCACTGTGCCCTGGAACCCATCTGAGTCTTACTTCCTTGTGCACAGCCAATCTGTCTAGGGCGTCTCTACATTCCTGAACTAGCTTACAGCTTGCCCTGGGTTTTTGGATCGCCCTTAGAGCGGCTTGACTGTTCGAGTAAATATGTATACTCTCTACACCTTCTGTTACTTCCGCCTTGGTTGCTACTTCCAAAATAGCAAACACCTCCGCCTGGAAAACAGTGGCTTATCTCCCCAGCGAAGTGCTCTCTCCTGATTTAGTGTTGTCTAGGTATACACCGGCTCCGGATGACTGTGTATTAGCCATCCATGAGCCGTCAGTGTACCATGCGTGTGCGCCGCTCGGCGTACGTACCTGGCCTGACAGCCACTCTTCCCTTGATGGAAATTCCACTTGGAAATTCCTTCTCAGTCTTAATCTGCCATCTGGAATATTGCCTTTGGTCGCAATGATGGGTAGATCCCTAATCATTTTGGCGGCAATAGTCATATGGCCTTTCCCTGTGTAGTCCGTTCGCCATAGGCCACTGTCGATCATCCTTTTGTGAGCCGCCATTGCCTCTCTCTCAATCCAGATCGGGAGGTCTGGCAGCCCCAGGATGATGTTCAGTGCTGCTCCGGGAGTGGTTCTCAATGCTCCGGTAATACCCAAACAAGCCAGCCTTTGCAGTCTGGCCAGTTTCTGGGCATTAGTGGCTCTGGCCACCGCTGGCCACCAGACCACGGATCCGTAGGAAATCCTCGGTCTTATCACAGCAGTGTACAGCCACTGGAGGATGTAAGGTTTTAAACCCCACTTCCTACCTACCGTTCTTCTTAGTTGCCACATAATCGCGGTTGTCTTATTCACCACCTGTTCAGCGTGTGCCTTCCACGTCAATTTACTGTCTAAAATAACGCCCAAATATTTGACTTGTTGACTTAGGCTCAGTCTCGTCTGGTAGAGTATGGGATGTATAAAACCTGTTAGATTTCGTTTCCTTGTGAAGAAAATGAGTTCGGTCTTCCCTGGGTTTACTGAGAGACCATTCTCCTCACACCAACCTTGAACTATCCGACACGCCACCTGCATACGCTCGCAGACCGTTCTCACGAACTTGCCCGTGATCATTACTAGCCCGTCGTCAGCATATGCTTGTGCGTAGAATCCTTCAAGATTTAACCTTCTCAGGAGGCTGTCCATCACCAGGCACCACAAATGTGGCGAGAGGCAGCTACCTTGTGGGCAACCCCCTCTTACCCCGGCCTCGACGCGAACTTCTCCCAGCGTGGCGCTGATCTTCCGGTCTTCCAGTGCCGTTTTTACCCACTTGACCAAATGAACTGGTGTTCTCTTGGCCTGGAGGGCTTGACAGATAGTTTTCGTTTTAGCCTTATCGAAAGCTTCTTCTACGTCAAAGAAGAGCGCTAGCGCCATTTCTTTGTTTTCTATTGCCTTTTCAGCCCTTCTAACTACAGAATGGAGAGCCGTTTCAGTCGACTTCCCCCTTCTGTAGGCGTGCTGACGTGTGCGAGGAGAATCAGTTAAGATCTCTTCCATGATGAACCTGTCAATGATTTTTTCCATTGTCTTCATTAAAAATGAAGTTAGACTTATAGGCCTAAATGACTTGGGATGGGAATAGTCTCTCTTCCCTGCCTTGGGGATGAAGACGACATCCGCTGCTCTCCAAGCTTGTGGAACGTACCCTAGTGCTACGCTGGCCTCGAATACTCTCTTTAAGTAAGGGAGTAACGTGTCAAGGCCCGCCTGCAGCATCATGGGTATAATTCCATCCGGCCCTCCTGCCTTATATGGACTGAACTCCCCCACTGCCCAGGTTATGGATTCCTCAGTCACCACACTGCGGGCAAGGTTCCAGTCCATCTCTGGCTCTGGTTCCTCGTCCCAGTTGGTAGTCTGTACCTCTCCGGGGAAGTGGGTTTTTAGGAGAAGCTCTATCGCTTCCTCTCTGTTCGCCGTCCATTGTTCGCCTGTTTTCAGAGAGCCAATCTCTTTTTGTCTTTCCGAGCCCAGCAGCTTAAGCAGACGCGCTGAGTCCGAGAGAGACTCCATCTCTCCACAGAATTTCCTCCAGCTGTCTCTTTTGCTGCGTCGGACCTCGATTTTAAATTTCCGTCTGGCTTCCAGATACACATCCCAGAGCTCCTGCCGCCCTCCCCTGAAAGCGTGGCGGTGTGATCTTCTCACGTCTTTTTTAAGACGGTCCAGAGTATCACTCCACCAAGGCAGCCTCTTGGCGCTCGCTTTCTTAAGTGGGCACGCTTGTTCATAGGAGTCGACGATTACACTGTTTAGCTTTACCACCTCAATTTCTAGTTCTTGTTTTGATGAAATAGCCTGCCCTAAAGTTCCCATGGACATTACCAGACTTTCCCTAAATTTGTTCCAGTCTGTTGCCCTCGGAATTTTTTTAGTGGCTTCTCCATCTTATCCGATTTAATTTCAAATCGGATCATTCTATGATCGGACATAGTTATGTCCCTACTTACCCTCCAATTGACTACCTTTACCGCAAATGCTCGAGTTACAACTGTAATATCGATAACCTCCTGACGAAGCCGATTCACAAAAGTTGGTTCCGCATTTACGTTAGCTACTTCAAGGTTTCCCGATACGAAATACTCTAATAGAGCCGTACCTCTCGCGTTAGTGTTAGTGCTCCCCCAAACGATATTATGCGCGTTTGCATCACACCCCACGATTAGTGGAAAACCTTTGTCTTTACTGTATTCTATTAACCTTATTAATTCTTCCGTTGGGGGAAGTTGCGCGTTATCATACGGAAGATATAAACTACTAATTAATAACTTATGTTTTGTGCCACTCACCATGTATTCCAGCAGGATCACCGTAATGTCCCTGGAGCTCAGTTGTGGTAACAGAGTTCTCTGCAGCTCCCTGGACATCACGATACATGTCCTCGGCTTCTCTACTCCTTCACACCCGGCCAAGATGGTAAAGCCGGGGGTCCCAAGTCCCCTTATATTTTCCCTAAAAAAGTAAGGTTCTTGTGTTAGTACAATCTCTCCAGATTTTCCAGCCATGATGCTTGCCAATTCAGCACTAGCATCTCGGCTATGCTGGAGATTTATTTGACTTACCCTTAATTGCGCCATGGGGGACACCATGGATAGGGGTAGCCACCTTACTTGGCTATTGCCTGCTTCCTGATGGTTTGGAAGTCTCGGCTGAAGTGCCCCGCCCGGTGGGTGCTCTCCGAATGGTCACCCTGTAAACTCGCACAGCGACCAATTCGAAAAACACAATCCACCCGGCCAGTTCTAGTCCAGCCACGACCTCCCTGCTCACCAGGAAGTGAAGGCGCCAACTGCTTGGTTGTCCTCCGGTCTTCAGATGCTGCCACTCCGGAACACTCAAGGTGGTGTTCTGGATGGCTAGCATCTCGGTGACATACTCTATTTTCGGCTGCTCTAGTGTCTTCAAGGTGAAGACAATCTCCACCGGCCATGGGGCGTCCGCCGATTTCACGGCTGTGAAGGACACTTCTCCCTCGGTCAGTGGCTAACAGGTGTTGAGCAGCCAATCCCTGGATTCCTCATCCTCCGTGATGACCAAAAACCACCCCGCCTCAGTAAGGCCGGAGTTTCGGGAGTGGAGCTCTGCCTTGGTACGCCTCATTTCGTTAATGAGGTGCATCCTCAAGCGGTCCGCCTCTTCTTTGGTCACCTTCCCACCTTGTCTGTTAGACCTGAAAACAACCTGGTTGGCCCTCGAGGCCGCCGAACTGTAGGAGCCAGAACTGGGCAGGTCGGTTGGCCTTCCACTTGAACGTCCTGACTGGATGCCTTTCCTCAAAAGAGGCGACACTCCCTTCCGGCCGTTCTTATGGGAAGTAGACCCGCCCTGTTTTGGCTTTTTGTGTTGGCGTTCTGGAGGGGTATCTTTAGAGATCTGCCTTTTTCTCGACGTGCTGTCGCCAGGAGTGCTCTTCCCTGGATGTTTTGGGTATTCATCCTGGGTGGAGGAACCCCCGACTGCAGCCGGAGCTGTAGGCAGAACAATGGGCTTCAGCTTCGCTGCCGCTCGCCTGGCGTCGCGTGCTTTTGGCCCTCTACTCCTTACCTGCTGGAAGCTCTGATGCTGCCCTCGGGGCCGGGCTTGGGTATTGCCCTCAGAGCGTGGAGAGGCATTGATGGTGGCGGTGGGTGAGCCTGGTTGAACCGACGGTCCAGCCTGGTTTGCCCTTCTTTCCTCCTTCAAGCGGTCTCTCAGTTCTTTTCTCCTTCTCGTGCGATTACGATTTCTGGCCTGCTTGCGTGCCTCTTTCTACCGCAACCTCTCCTCTTCAGCTGCATCCGGTCCCGCCTGGTCGAAACTAGGTTCCGGCCAGGTCGAGGACTTTCTACACGCCTCGGATTCAGAGGTGCTGGCTGGTGACTTTAACAGCTCCTCTTCCTGGATGGAACTCATTTCCATCCCGGGTTCAGGGGTGCTAGGGGTAGGACTCCCCGTGGTGGTTGGCTCTTTTTCCGTTTTATCCATTTCACTATCACTCATTCTGAAAATTTTAAAAGGGGTTAGCGGATTAGTGTTTCTCTATATTTGCACCTGAGTGCGTGTAAGGGGTGTATTTGCGAAAAAATAAGGTGATGGTATTGAAGGACTAGAGAGAAGCTACTTCACAGACAAGCCGGGCCACGAGTCAGCATGGTCAGGATAGGTCCTTGCAGGATGGTCTGGCAGCCGCGATTATATCCCCCCGACTGAAGCAGCAGGGTCCTACCTCAGGCGCTACCTGGCACTACTGCAACGATCGAAATTTTACGCCGGATGATAGGACAGCCCCCTACGCTAGCTAGGCAAGGGTGGGTCCCTGCCTGGGGGTGACTACAGCTAAGGAAAAGAGCAAACATGATCGGATAGCAGAAATGTCCTCACTGTCTCTACCCTAACCATCCCCCAAGGCAAGACTCTCCCCACCATAACCAAAGTCAACACTACCATGGCAGAAGTAAAGTTTCATGACCGTAATATTCGTAAAATCCTCAAAGAACTAGATACGCAAATGGCATCAGGCCCGAACGGAATACCTGCCATCATGTTAAAGAACTGCGCCATCAAATTAAGACCCTCCAGACTTTTTCTGTGTTTTATTTAAAAACGACACACCCATCTTTTTGGAAAGTCGCTTGAGTGCAATCTGTTCCAGAAAAGGCAAGAAAACCACACCCTCAAACTATCGCCCATTCGCCTTGCTTCCAATAATCTCCAAAGTCATGGAACGTGTAGTCTATCTGTGTGTGGTCTAACTCAAGTACCTCGAGACCAACAGAATAATTAGCAAAAACCAATACTACTTTGGTATAGACAGATCGACAGGAGATAGATTAGTCTATGTTACTCATGTATGGAGTAAAGCAATTGAGAACTACGGAGAATCGCGAGCGATTGCCCAGGATATATCGAAGGCATTCGATAGAGATTGGGAGAACGGAATGTTTAACAAACTGCAGTTCTTCGGATTACCAGTGTCTCTCTGCAGCTAGCTTGTCAGTTTCCCTAAGAACATTACAGTTGACGTTGCGAACGTTACAGTTGACAGACGCATCTCAGACACATTCACTATTAATGCGGACGTGCCTCAGGACGCAATACTTTCACTAAACTCTATTCCGCATCCATATTAGTGAGCTGGCTATCGAAGTTTGGTTCAGTTCGATGCAGCAAAAACGCAAGCAGCCACGTTTACGAATAAAGCCAATACGGCGGGCTCTTACATCATTATGGCTGGATCAACCGTTTCTTCATCCTCGTTAATCGGACTACTGGGTGTATCGGTCAGCAGCCATATGTCCTGGCATGACCACGTTGCTGACATCGTAGTAAAATCAGCCTCGTAGAAGCTTAGTGCGCTATTTCGCATCAAAAAACTGTATAAACCACAGCAGCTGCTCTTGCTCTGCAAAGCGCAAATACGACCGCGCTTAGAATATTGCTCGCACATCTGGGGTGCCGTAACTAAGCACACCCTGAAGCTGCTAGATCCCATTCAGAAGAGAGCTGCGCGTCTCGTCGACGCCCTGGAGATGACCCGGGATCTGGATAGTTTGGAACAGTGCCGACTTTTTTTGTGTTGTGTTGTTCAGTTAGTTTCATTGACAAATAAATAAAGTAGAAATGGAAATTTTATGCAATTTTATACATCAGACTAGGAAATTTTATGATACTACTAGGATGTTCCCTTCTTAATGATGATAATAACAATAATATTATTGTCTTAATTTTTTATTGGATCCGATGTTATCTGTAACGCCAGATAGTAGATTTACTGATTTTTCTGCCCTAGTGCGAATATCTAGATTTTAACAAATTATAATTCATCTATAGTTATTATTATATACCAATTTGGATTACTATATGCAAAGATATATCCATAAGATTTCCATTATATTGGGAAGAATAATTATTGATATCAATATTGCAAAATATTACAAACCTTTTAATTATTATGCTTGTAAAGTTCCATCCTAGAGCTCAATAAACACGATCTCGTGTCGTGGGTTTATTAGTCATGCATTTTAATTTAGTCTTTCACGCGTCTTCGCGTATTCATAGCGAGGCTTCCTTTTGAATATTTATAATTTTTTTTTAATTTATAATCAAAATTTCGATACGGGTGTTTTTTCATCTAAGAATAGTATCACGCAGTATTATTATGAATTGTTGATGTTGTTATGTTAAATAACTTTTTTTGTTGATTAAAAGAGTTTATCTTTGCACTGAGCAACTTGTTAGCATAATAGTTAGGAACACGTTCTCGTAACATGTAGGGAATCATTGGGATATAAAAAGGCACCATAAATTAATATTAGTAGTGATATTAATTATATAACAATTTATTTAAATTTAATTTCATAAAACTAGTTAACCCTTAAAAAAATTGTTGCTTTTTCTACCTAGATGTAGGTATTAATTTCATCTCCAAACTTTTTACAATAATCAAGACAAAAAACAAGCAAAATAAACTTGCACTCGAGCATGTTGCATTCGCATTTATCTCTGGTTTACAAAATAATACGTTGTCCAGTAAATCATAAAATTTCCAGAACTTATAATTATTTCCAGACATGTCATTGTGTTTTTTTACTGCCTTATAGGTATTTTTAAGCTTTTTCCATTTTGTCTCGCACTACTGAGGGGAGAATACCTGCTTAAATTTTTCACTCAGTTCTTTAGCAATTTTCCCCAGATATACTTTTTGACTCCCGAAGAAAAGTCTTCATCATACTTCTTGCATAAATGTGTTAAATATTTAATACTGTCATCAGTCCAGAGTTTAGTGTTTTCTAAATAATAAAATAAAACAATTTTTTAGAAAAAAAAAATGTAATGCGTTTTTTAATTTTTAGATGATAATTCAAATGAAGACTACAATTATACCACTATAGCCACATCAACCAACACATCATCATTTATGAGAAAAAGAAAATCCTCAGAAAACGCAGTTGAAAGACCCACCAGGAAAAAATGGCTAGGCAAGATAGATTTTTAGATTTATTAGGTCGCTTGACCACTGCAGTTGAGGGAAGCATTCCTCATTGTTTTAGTTGCGTTTATTAAAAGTTTTGTTCTTGTTAACTAACCCAAACTAACACAAACTACTTGTTATTATTTGTTTACAACTACAAAGAAATATTTGATTTCTTCGTAATTTCTGGTAATATATATGTGATATAATAAGTATTATCAACAGATTTAGGTTCCTAGTTCACGCTTAAATAGGTAGATTTTATTTTATTTTTGGTAAACTATGTAACGTAGGCAATATGATGAAAGAGCTGATTTAAGTTCCTATATGTAACAGTGCGATAAAAAAAACTGGCACAGCTTCAAGTCTCTGGATTTTCATTGAAGGAAATGCATTTTCACGGGCTTAATGTCAGTTTTAAGATTAAAGGTATGTTTTTTTTATCGCAGTGTTATTACTTGTAACTAATCTATGTGATATATTAAGCAGTAAGAGTTTTGTTTTTTTAAGTTTTTATAATTTTATTAACTAAGAAGTACTAAGTTTTGTTTGTGCTTTTGACAATGTAACTGACTTAATCCTTTAGTGTAGATTAAATAAAATAAATTGTGTTAATTTTGATAATTTTTATTTACTTAACGATAGGTAAATACATCGATTCTTATAAAAATAATCAATTCATTTCTATCTGGTTCATAATTCTTAATCTTTTGGCAATAGCTAACTGATTACCCCTTAAATTAAAGAGGTGAAAATCATTTTTACAATTTTGACATCTCTCTTCATCCAGTTCTTGCTGTAGATCTATTAAATCATCAGCCTCATCTCCATTTATTATACAAATATTGTGTAAAATGCAGGCAGAAACAATTAATAAACAAATGACGTCCAGCCTCACTGTTTCCATAAACTTCAGCCTTCGAAACCGACCTTTTAGCAAAGCTAAACTATTTTCAATACGAACTCTTATTTGTGACAACTTTAAATTGAAGGTTTTTTGTCTGTTTGACAAATTTCCATTATTTTTAAAACCAACCATTATATAGTTCGACAATTTGTAAGCCAAATCACCCAGCATATGGCTATCATCGTAAAATGGAAATTGTCCTGTTTGAATACCATCAAGCAGGTCTGATTTTTCAAACAGACGGCTGTCATGTATTGAGCCAGGTT
>JAEQML010079133.1:0-12113 GCA_016904865.1 Pissodes strobi | reverse complement strand
AGTAAACAGACAGGAAGTAAAAGTGAAGCAGTTAAAAGCACTATTTGTTTCGAAACTAGCACGGCTAAGAAAAAAGTACCTAATATAAATGTTGACGATTCGGATATTTCGATGAACTCATCAAAATCGCCAGAGGTGGCTGACATAGAAGATCAGATTAATAACGAAAAACGTGAAGATGTTTGGGTTGGTGCAATCATTCCAAATCATGATTTTGTTTTGGTAAAGTTTGCAACAGAAAAGACGTTGAAAAACTTTGTTGAGCAAATTGTTTCTCTTGAAGATGGCAACGAATATCTGGTAAAATTTTTAAGACGAAAACCACCCGGGTGCCACATAGTTTTTTCCTGATGTTGACTAGGTTACCAGAACCTATTCAGCCATAATAAATCGAAAATATTCTTTTTCCGTCGACTTCTCCGTATTTCCTATTAATAACTAGAAACATCATTCCGTTGTATTTCGGTACAAACACTATAAGAAAAATATATCTATTATCTATGTTAATTTATATCATTTATTGCATTCAATAATAAATAAAGTTAGAATTCCAGTAAAATTATTCTACTTTGATCTGTATCGATCCTCCCTGCAACTCAGTGAAATAAAAAACACGATAATTTATCAAAATCTTTTATACAAATATGCATTATTTAACTATTAAGACTTCCATTGATAATGAAAACATAAGGTTAAATAATGATATCTGTCTTTTGTTGCCGATGAAAGTTAAGTGTATGAACCATCCCCATCCTCCCCTACTACGACAAATTTGCAATTTAAATTAGTAATACGGAAACGTAACAATGAATACCAGAAATGTCAATATCAAAGATTTGCGTTTAGTGTTGATTAAAATGAAATGTTCCCTGGAAGAAAGTTTTCAGATCATAAAACTGTTTTATATAAGTGGTGCAAATGCAACAGAGATATTTAAGCGAATACAATAAAAGTATTTCTTTGAACACAATTTTACGTTTATTCGAAGAAACTAAGTCTTTACATGACAAGAAGCGCATCGTTGCGGTGCGGGATCATTCAGTGGTAAATTATTTTAGAAACAATCCAAGAAATACTGTTGCAGAAGCATGCCGAGATATCCGATATGGTTCAAGAAGCTGAACAACTAGTTACGGGGGCAGCCAAAGAACTGTAATAGTATATAATGAATTCGTTTCGAATTCTTCCAGTTCAACACTCCCGTTTAAGAAGAAATAAAGATGAAGATCCAGATTTATTTTTAAAAATATATGAACGGATACTTGTCTTCACTACTGAAGGGATTGTTCGTACCTAGTGTGGTATTATTAATAATAAGATCATTAAGTCTATTTTTCTCAATGGTAATTTAACCAGTCAAAGATATCTACAATTGCCTCAAAATGAAATTGATAGTCTCCTGGATGAACTACCACTGGCACTAGATAAGAATAATATATGGCAGCAGGATGTAGCTCCACCTCATGCAATTCGTGGTGTTATCGACTTCTTAAGCCAGCGGTACCTCGAGTATGGAACAATGGAACTATCAGATAGCCACCAAATAGTCCCAATATTACAATAATGGACATGTTTTAATGGAAACATGTTAAAACTGTAGTATATCGCCAGAGATGCAGAAACGTTGACGAATTGAGAAACAAAATTATCCATGAAATTAACCGGATAAACAGGGACAATTTTATTATTACGGCAGGTCTTAAACACTTATAATGAGGATTCTGGGTTTGCTTTGAAAATAGTGGCAGCTACATTGAACATCAATATTATTAGAAATGTTTTGTTAATAATGTTAATTTTAAATATGTTTCACAGAATATTAATCTTTTATGTTTTGGCATTTCAGGTATTTATTGTTACTTTGTATATTTACTAATTTAAATCGCAAATTTCTCATGTGAAATAAATTAATTATGTTGTTACTAAATATGAATACGAAATTCTTAGACTTAGACTGAAAAAAACGCTAATCGTTGCCGTGAATGCAATAATTGGTTGTCGGTGCTGCTTAGCCCCAACAATTCCAACCAACGTGAACTGAAGAAAGCCTTCCACCGCCCTAGCACCCATAGGATGGAAGTCCACCCCAAGTGTACAAAGGCAAAAAAGAATATCTAAGCAATTCTGTGTCAACTTCAAAGCCGAAGAGTAGGAGCGAAACATCGCCAATCTCTACGATGAAGTATAAGTGCGCAAATTATGTCGCCTCTCGTGTTAAGCCCGTTTTTAAAAACAACTCACAAACTACTACAGGGTCTATATTACTTTAACTTGACAAAATGTGTATCTAAAGATGCAGAGACTTTGCAAGGCAATACAAGACAAACAATAATTACGAATATACTTCTATTTATAAGTTAAAAGATGCTGAGCTGGCTTGCAGATTCCGCAGGTGCAGATGTGCTTCGTCGGATGGTCTGTTCCCATAACTCGCAGACCCAAAAGTTGGCGTACGTAACAAATTAAGCGCCACCGAACTTCAAATGCCCTTTACGAAAACTATGCAGTTAGCTGCTATTACAGCTGAGACTATTGCATCAGCTACATCCCTTGAAGCACCCACACAAGCTCCGCCCCCACTCCTGGAGGGTCCGAACCCCATGGAAACAGATCCTAGATCATAGACAGCCAAAGTGCTTAAAGTGGCTTTCAAAACTGTGGCATTTAAACGCAACATACGACCACGAATTTGCAGTTGAAGTACACAAAGAACTCATTTATTACATATCGCCAACGTACGAAAGACTCACAATGCTTGATAAGAATGTTTGACGGCGAAAACATCGATTATCATACATACGCTGATAAGATATCAAAGAAGCATGCCTTCGTTCTTAGAGGGTTAGACGGAGACATACACTCGAAAGAAGTGCGAAATGTGCTGATTAGCACGAATTAAAGATTAAAGACGTCTATTCTATGAAGAAGACCAAAATTCCTTTGTACCTTGTCGTAACAGAGGCTAACGTTACCTGAATATTAAATGTAGATACACTTTTAACCTCCCTGTCTCCCGTGAGCACCGCCGCAATGCGAAAGCAATTATGCATTTTAAGCAGTACCATGAGCACGGACACGCGATATCGTACTGCAAAAGGGAATAGAGATATTCCACGTTTGCTGGGCAATATTAAATCACCAAATGTGAAAGCGAGAACGTGAAGTGTACCAACTGTGGCAATGATCAAAGGCCAATTGATAGCATATGCCCTGCATATCAATTTAAGTTGGCACAACTCTAGTCCCCGCAACAGAAGAGAACCTTCAAGCCTGCTCTGCCACCAGCGTGGCAGAATGCCGGAAGAAAACCATGAAACTCCAGCCAATATGAGACAGGCTTCCTTGCTTTGAATACTAGCGTAAATAAATTGTAAATAGTGCCCGTGATCGGAATAATAAATCATCGTATGTAAGTACTGAAAATTTTGTAGTAAATTGAGATCCTCAATTGTAAATAATTTTGTTAAATTGTAAAATATCACTAACCGAGTCAACCCTTTGATTGACATACCTCAACTAATAGCGGCTGTTAAGGAGTTCGCTAACATGATTGAATCTTGTTAATACAATAAGCCAGCAACTCTCCAATCTGTTCTCTTCTTTGCTGAAGGGATAAATAAGTATGATTTTTAGTTATACTTGCCTGTAATAATTGTAAAATGTCTTGATTTTCATTAAATTTAAAGTTCGGAGAACACTGACCCAGATAACCCACACCAGATGCGAAACCGCTCGCCTAACGCATGGAACAAGAATTCGTTTAAAGCTCCGCCTCCTTGAGATGGCCAGCCATCCGACAAAATAGTCAGGGTACTCTCTAGTGTGATTCTAAACGCGAACCACGCGATTCTTGTGGTTTAGTCCGAGAGCGTAACGAAAAATAATTAATCGTTATTTTATTTTTGTTAAAAATGCCTGGTTATAAGTGCCTTTATTTGAATTGTTCTACTAGAAGCGGTGGCGAAAAATCATTACTTAAATTACCTCGCGATCCTGAAAGGTATGTATAAATGTTGTTTAATGCACACTCCTGCACACTTATTTCCAAAATTATTGCATATTCTAAAATCAAATAAGCACGAAATTCAATTAATTCTGAAAACTGGCAGATACAATGTTATAGTTAAATCTTTTTTTACTGTTAAGCGCATTTACAATACTGCTATTCTCTCTATATTTCTTGGACCAAAGCGAAAAGCTGAAGAAATGCCTGAAGGGCCTAATCCAAAAATCGTAATTTTGTCGGGTAAGTGATACTTATATATTATATTTCAGCCTCGTCTTCGAAAATAAACCACTGTAGTAGTATCTCTACTACGCGCCATCTCACGCACGGTCCAAGCTAAGAAACCACCGTACTACCCCTGCGTCGCTCCCCGATACGATACTTCAGTCTCTTTCTGTGTGTCATCTCGTACGCTGTGTGACTATCGTTATTCTACGTAATTACGTAATACGGAAAATTCGGCGTTTTAAGATAAATTAGTTGTATTTGTGTTACAAGCGTGCGACAGGATGCCCCGACGCAAAGGAAGAAGATCGTAGCATAACTCCAGTCAGAGTTCACAGTTGTTATGTCGAGGAAAATGCAATTATGGAATGTAAGTTCCTAGTTAACGAAATACCTGTTTATCATAACAGAAGACCAATGTGGTACCTAGTAAACGGTTGATAAATTGAGAACGTTCTTGATGTCCAGATGTCCACGAAGTTAATGAACAGCTGGAAGACCCTTTAGAGATACAAGCTGGCCCTTCAAATCTTGAAACGGTTATTGAGCAACCTGAACCTGAACTCAACACAGAAGTACTGTGTTTATTGGGGAAGGATGTTTCAGTAAAAGCTCTGTTGGCCCCCCTTTACAAAAGGATTTAACTAATATAAGGGAGGCTATTTTCAAAAATGGTCTGGACGTTGAGGAACGTTCGGAACTAACGAACAAATATATGGTGCCAGCAAACTGTAAAATGCTTTCTCCTCCAAGATTGAATCCCGTCGTTTCAGCTGCAATTACTGAACCCATTATTCGGCGGGACGCAAAACTAGCCGAACTGCAGACACAACGAGGCTGGTAGATTACTTGCTGATGTTTTACATAGTGAAACTACCTCACGTAGGCAACTACCAGCAGTAACCCTGAACAAGAGTTTAAAGAGCACTTTGCAGTCTGCCCCGGTGGATGGCTGGCTCTTTGGCGAAGACCTTGAGGCAAGAGTCAAAACTTCAAAAGAGCTGGAACGTTCAAGTCTGGAGTTAAAGCCGGAATAACCCAAGTCATCGGGAAGTTTCACAAATACGAAGACTTTAAACTCCAGGGGTGCCACTCATTCTACAGGGAAGCAGTCAGAGGGGACCTCGTCAGTACCTACCGCCACGAGCTTCCCATTATGCACATCACTCCGTGAGGAGGGACCAAGGGAGAAGAAACTGGAGGCCACAGGTTCAAGGAAGTAAAGAGAGATCTCACCGTTAGTTGTTAAGGTTAGTGCTCGAGTTAGTGGAAGACTACAGTACTTTTATCGGACAGCAATATACTGTCTAGGATCAAGGGTTTTAAAATCCCTTTTCATACACGCCCACTTCAAAGGGCAGTTCCGCGAAGACCATTGTGGTCTTCTGCTGAGAACAGGGATATTGAAGTTGCTATTAACGAGTTAATATCCAAAGGGGCAATATCAAAAGTTAAAGCATGTAAAGACCAATTTATACTAATGTTTTTCTAAGACCTAAATCAGATTGTACAAAAAGACTAATTCTTAACCTTAAACCGTTCAATAATTATATTACACTTGAGGATTACAGAACGGTATCAAAATTATTAATCAAAGACTGTTTTATGGCTAATTTAGACCTTAAGGATGCGTATTTCCTTATAGCAATCGCAAAATGTCACAGAAAATTTTTAAGGTTTCAATTTAAAGGAAATACAATGAATATAATTGTGTCCCCTTTTAAATAAAATTTTATTCATGGAAACAGAAGCTCTTTTTGTTTCGCCCCCCTTTTTACAAAGGAATAATAACAATAAAATAAAAATGAATATGGTAGTAAAAATTTAAATTGTTGCAGGGGTTTTAAACATCTACAGTGGTTTACTTTCGAAATGAAATATGATTAAAAGATCAAACGAACTTACCTGCAGTGAAGTTCGATCTTAATTATATAAAGCCTCGTCGAAGAAAATAATCTCCCTACCGTTGCCTTTCTTTTTAAGATGATTCTTTCTCCTTAAAAAGAGAACCCAAAAATCCAACAATTTGGCTTTAAAAAGACTGAAGTATCGTATCGGGGAGCGACGCAGGAGTAATACGGTGGGTTTTTAGCTTGGAACATGTGTGAGATGGCGCGTAGTAGGGATACTACTACAGTGGTTTATTTTCTTCGACGAGGCTTCATATAATTAAGATCGAACTTCACTTCAGGTAAGTTCGTTTGATCTTTTAATTTTAATACAAATCTATATCAGTTGACCGACACTACAACAATCGAATATTAAATGATAATTTACAGTACAAGTGAGAGAACCTGTGTGGAAAGAATGCGATCAGAAAACTTGAATTTTTCGATGCCGTCAACTGCGCTGCAGGTAATTACTCGCCGTAGACGCAGGCGGCGGACAGTTTCCTGATTGGCGACATATTATTTACGCATTCCTCCTCTGCCCCTTCAGGCGTTGTTAAGGTTCTTTCACTAGTCGCACTGTAATTTCTCTACGAAAATCCAACTTATGCCATACAGTGTCCGCCAGAATATTGGCCACATATGAAAAGTTTTTTTATTATGAAGATATCGGACCTTTTGTTTTTACCAATCAATTCTGCATGTTTGACAATCTAAAAATGCATTTTAAAATATGCCATATGCTTACTGTCATGGCGGCAAATTTGCAAAATTCGACATGAAAAGGTAAAAGGTGGGGTTAAGTAATGAGATATCGAAAAAAGTTACTGAAAAAGTGAAGATTGAGATTTTAGACCCGTG
Source organism: Pissodes strobi (assembly GCA_016904865.1). Classification (NCBI taxonomy): domain Eukaryota; kingdom Metazoa; phylum Arthropoda; class Insecta; order Coleoptera; family Curculionidae; genus Pissodes; species Pissodes strobi. Next base: position 5,132 of record JAEQML010079133.1, on the reverse strand, counting down.
TGCCAATTTCAGATAAAATTTAATTAAAATACGAGTTTCCATATTTTTTACGATAACGCCGTGGTTAAATAATATTTCACTGATTTTGACGTTGAAATCGTTTAACTAAAAGAAAATACATCACCGATAACCAAAAAATAATATATTTATTAAAATAGTTTCTAGCACATTAAATGAAAATTTTCGTTTTGAATCTGGATCCTTACTGTGTCAAACACTGTGTATATTGAACACTTAGAGTTTTTCGAGTTTTATTACAACACTACATTATTGAGTATTATTGACTTTTCATATTGCGACGTAATTTTATGTTTTTATCATTCTTGCGAAGGATTATTGAAATTAGGATGTGCTAGTCTGACAAGCTAGCAATGGTGATGGCCTAGGCCAGCGGTGGCCAACCCGTGGCACTCGTGCCACAGGGTGGCACTCCTGACCCTCTAGATTGGCACGCCAGGTTTTCCACGAACAAAGAAAAAATTACAATATGATTAAATCAAAGTTGCTCCCAACTCCTTCCCCTCATTTGCCATTCAAAAAGGCGCCGAATACTTGTTGACGTGAAACTTCTTTAGCGAGGGTAAAGTTAGAAAAAATTAAACGATTATCAAAGTGAAACCCTTTTCAAAGTGAAACGCCCCTTTAATTAAGCATGTTCCAGTATAGCTAGAGGGCTGAAATTTTCAGGATATGTAGCCGTGGTAAAATGAGGATTCTGGACGAAAACTAGACCACGTACCCCCTCCGCGTTCGGCCAGGAGAGGGGGGAAAAGAAAAAACTAAAATAATTAATTTCGGGAGAACGGGAAGAGCTACGGGGTCGAAGTTTTTATGGCAGGTGTGCCTAAGGAGGAATTGCCTTTGAACATATGAGGGTGACCGGGGCTCTAACTTAAGGCGTGATTTTGGAAAAAAAAGTTTTTCGCCGATATCTGCAACGTAGCCTCGGATCGAAAATCTGACAAGCGATGACCCCAAGGCGCAGGGTCATCAGTGGGGGGGGGATTATACCCCCACCACCCCCAAGCTCCCGGATATCCAAAATTTTTTGAAAAAAATAGGAAAAAATTTAAACAAACGTAAAAAAATGTTCGAAAACTTAATAAAAGCATTAAAAAAAGAAAGAAAAAAACGTAAAAGATTGTTCGGGAAGCATTATAAAACCAAATAAGAGAAAAAAATAATTAAAAGAAAAAAAAGAGAACGTTGTTTAATAAAAGTATTAAAAATCTAAATAAAATAGTAATAGAAAAAAGATAAAAAACGCGGTTTTAAAAGTTAAAAAAGAGCAAAAAAAGTAAAAAAGTGTGGAAACCGGGGGCAAAAGCTGAGAAAAAGAAGGCTTAAAAAATATATCTCTCAGAAGTTTCACTTTAGGTGTGTGCTTATAAAGGTGATGCACATAATTTTTTTAACGATTTTCACATTTGGGACAAAATTGGGCGTGGCACCCCCTAAATTTTACGCCTTCGGCTTCGGCGCATTAGCCTCTGGTGGCGCCTGCGGCCGGACATCCTGAGTGGCACACACAAAATTTTTGGAGTCAAAAGTGGCACATCATACAAAAAGGTTGGCCACCGCTGGCCTAGGCCGAAAGTGCTTTGCTACGCAATACACATCTGTTCCTCCTTCTGCTTCAGGAATGTGCACACAGCTACATCTCTTTAATTTAAATTATTAATAGGCAACATCTCGACAACATTAGAAAAATATGCATTATAGGCAAAAATAATTATTTATTTTGCCTATAATCCGGTCTTTAGTGATCACAGATGAAATGTGGTTGGTTCTAGGCTTCTATAAGAGAACGTTTTTTACAATAGAAATGTGTTTTTCTTTTAGATGTGACCTTACGACCGGCTGAGTCTGTGATTTCCTGTGCGGAGGATGCAGTGGATGTAGGTGGTACTGAAACTAAGGGAGGTAAGTTATTTTATTTTATTTAGGAATCCATGATAAAGTATAAGCTCGACTGGGCTAGCTGCCTTAAATTTGATAACAATAGCTACAGAAATCCTCGTTATGTAGTTTCTTAGTATTTCCGGCATATTTTCAAAACCTTAAGTAATAAGATATCTTACATTATTTTTTTTGTTGATTTCAATTAAAAAAATATATTTTTAGGTGGCGATCAATGGAAAACTCTCTTCACTGACACGACGCCGAGGACCAGCTATAGCATACTTGTATCGCCTCCAAGACCATCTTCAACAACTACGCAGCTTCACTAAAGCCCAAACATATGATACCCCTCGAAAAGTTAAATGAAGGTATCAAGTAAGAACATTGAGAAAGCGTTTATTATTTATTCAAAAAAAGAAAAAAAATCAAACTGAAATACGTGAAAAATAGCAGTTTCAACAGTTCCAAAAATTATGTGCTAAGTTTTTGAGATAGTATTTGGCTGAAATTGTTGAATTGCAAGTCATTTTGCAAAAAAAACCTTTGAAAGCAAGACGATATTCTCAGCAATATAAAAATTTTGCCTTAACATTGTATTTTTTAAGTCCTAAAACATATATTTTTACAAAAAATATTTATATTGCCATCAAAACGCTGTTTAGAATTAATGACTGAAAATATTCTTTGCGAACCTAGTTAGAAAGTAAACACATATTTCATTCTTTTATGCTTAAAATCAAAACAATGTTGGAACTAGACAAGTACTTTAGCATCTGCATTGATAAAACTTCCCTTAAATCTAATCTTCTCTTCGATACAAGTGAAGATAAGATTATTGGTTTTGAAGATATCGGATTTAAGGAAAAACTTTGACTTGTGGCGCAAAATGTTGCAGTTGTTATGGCTAGGGGGCTTCTTACCAACTGGAAGCAACCTATGGTTTACTTTTTTGTTAACACCCAATTGAAAGCTGTTAAAATACATAGCATTTTACAAACTTGTGTAAAAAAATTATTTGATGTAGGATTATATGTTCAAAGCTTAACAAGCGACATGGGATTCAACTTTATCCAACTTTCAAACCTCCTTAAAGTTAGTCCAGAAAACCCGGAGTTTCAACTAAGTGATTTCAAACTTATTTACTTTTTTGATCCTTCTCATTTGCAAAATGCCAGGAAGAATAATTTAATGGTAAATTATTTTTCATTTGATGGCAAGAAAACATCGGGGGAGTTTATTGAGAAGTTCTATTTGGAAGATAAAAAAAAAACAACCCTACGCCCCCAAACTAACTGATGCGCTGGTTTTCACAAAAGAAAATAGTAGTAGTTTCAGAAAATGAAGGCCAGTCTATCTGCTAAACTTTTAAGTAGAACAGTTGCGAGCGGGATGCGCACGCAGTTAACAATCGGAGGCAACACCCGAAGCTGAAGGAACTATTGAAGCCATAGAAAAATTGGATAAATTGTTTGATGGTGTAAATTCTATTGATGCTTGCCATCCAATCAAATACATAACTGCTTTGAAGGGTGAAAAGTGTCAAATAATTTTATTGAATGAAATGTGGCATTTTTTCGACAGTCTGAAAATTTTTAACCGTAATGGCCAAGATATAACCTCGAAATGCAACGCTTATTTCATGCTGGATTTAAATATTTAAAAACGAGACAAGTTAACCAAGACTGTCTAGAAAATTATTTTGGAAGCCTTAGGTAAAAAAGTAGAAATTCCGTCAATCCCGCTCCGGTTCAATTTCAATGAGCCTTTGGAAAATTACCGTGTATGAATTTTTTACACTCGACTCATATGAATTGTTCAAACGATTTGGATATTCTTCTTGCTCAATTAAAAGCGGTAAAATCATCTATCTTGAAAGAAAACAAAAAAAATTAAATTAGCCAGCAAATGCAAAGCAGTTACACTTCCTAATTATGATTACATAAATGCAAAATTGGCTATACAGAATGCATTTTCCTACGTTTGTGGATATTTGATAAACAATGTTCCTAAAGTCCAAAGCTGTGACGTCTGCATAGCATTTTCCAAAAAAAACAAATGCTGTAGATAAAACAACCCTTTTTACCCATTTCAAAGCATACGAACATGAAAGTAGTAGTATGGGGAGTTTAAAGTCCCCTAATGAGGAGTTTATATATTTTATTTACACTTTAGAAAAGGTTTTTGTCGCATTATTTGATGAACTTTCAACAAGTAAAGGAATTTCAGAGGCATATTTAACTGAAATGGGAAACAATAAATTTTCACATCCCTGTTCTGACTTTCCACTATTACATGTAATTAGGTTATTTATTCGGTTAAAAATATTTTATACACTTAAATTTTTAATAGGGATTTATCAACTTCAAAAAAAGGTGAAAAAACATCAAAAATTAAAAACTTTATGTCATGTGTAACTAAAAATAATAAAAAAAGTTTGTTTTTTATGATGTAATAATATAGTTTGTGGCGGGCCAATTTTCATTTTGTATTGAATCAGGATCTAATATTTAATATAAGGTTCTCTTATTGACAAAGTGGTGACCCCTCTAGTGCGGTAAGGAAAGCAAGCTCTAAGGTTTGAGATCGATAATGTCATTTTCTTCCACGTAGATTCCGTTTTTTTAATTCGTATGACTGGTTGCGGATCTTGACGAGCGAATTTGGGAATGATCGCGTTGCCGTTCATGATTTTTTTTGACAACGCGGGGAAAGAGGAAGCGTTTCAGCATTTTGTTCTTGATACATGTCGGATCAAATGGTTATTTCTTTTCGGGTGGTTTATGTCATTTTTATTAAAATAGGCTTCAGAAAGCAAAACCCGTGAGTATTATTTTCGAAATCAATTAAATGAATTGGTGGATCCGACATGTGATATTCAGGTCGTATTTCTATTGGCCAGTCGTACGTAATTGATTGATTGATATTTTATTTTAATTGCTCTAAGTGGTAATTGCTGATTAGTGTATACCGTGCTAGTCAGCCTTCGAATCTTTAATTTTTCTTTACCTCTAATCAATAAACATAATTTTAAATTTGTTTAAAACTATTCAGCCTAGGATATATCTCTCTTAAGACGCCTAACCTTTAATCTGCCTCGTTTTCTTTTCAGCCTTAATATCTAGTTAATTGTGCTTAACCTAAAACAAGTCTGATTTGGGACTGATCAATTTTGTTTAACCTAAAACAAGTCTAGTTTTCTTTTATTGAATCAATTGACTATTTAGCTAACG
>JAEQML010079132.1:0-12113 GCA_016904865.1 Pissodes strobi | reverse complement strand
ACGATTTCTAGGGACAATCTGTACCGATCTCAATGTGATATTCCGCTGGGCGTATAAGCATGCAAATATTCTTGTAAATTGAAATATTTAATATCGTTGTCCTATTCATACATGAATCCATTTAATTCACCACACGCGACGAAAAATTACGGGTCTTTTTAATCAATTTCAGCGAAAACGGCAATTTCCTGGGGAGACACTACTATCTGAAAACACGTTTGATAAATCGTGTTTACTCAGAGATTTCCTCCGTCTTGTATACCTAAAAGCAAAACGCTGCTCTCTCAAGATAATCAAAATGGCTTTTGACGAAAACAAGGACGTGCGACGTCGCGACGGCAAAAAGTTTATTCCATCCACACCGGTATAGAAAACACTCCGAAAGTGTTTCGGCAATTACTAATCGTTTTTTTCCCATTAACGACAATATAAACAAATATCGTCAGCTCTCGCTAGTGATTGAAGTATTGTTTTTTTCCATATTGATATATCTACTTAGTTAACGAATTCATAGATATATCTTTGAATCTGAGTTCTAGAGTATTTGCGGCATATATATCAGCCAATGTTGCTTAGGTAGTTAAATTCACAAATTGAGTTCAGGGTAATTCTCTAGATAAAAATGATCTTTGACAGACATTTATGAAGCATACTTTACAGATACCTCGTCTAGTGAAACCTGGCGAAATATTCCATTTCATTATTGATCAAGAGTTCACATAGAATTCACATATTCAAAAGGTTACACAGAAGGCTGAAATATCATTAGTCAGGTGTAGAATCTCTAGAATCCTTATAATTATACACGAGGATGGTGACTGTGAGACCCATGACATCAAATGGAGCAGTGACCTGGTGGCCTAAGACCAGGCAAGTAGGTCTAGAAGACTATTGAGTGTGGTGCAAAGACTAGAGTACTTCTGCGCCACATGGCCCATGAACTCAACTTCTACTACTGTTTTAGAGGTTTTATTTGACCTACCACCAATATACATTTACATTCAAGAGGAAGCTATGTAGGTAGCCCACAGACTGTTGCAAGAACAAGCATCATTAGGCAAGATTCATGTCACCAACAACGAAAAATTGCTGAAGGGGATTAAGGCAAACTACATGTTGGGCCAGGCTCACAGACTTCACCAGTCCAACATACAGGTTTGAAACAAATAAAAACATTGTAATACCAGAATGAAAGGACTGGAGATAGACTCACTAATAAGGATATACTGACAGCTCAAAGATCGATCAAGGTCTTACAATATCTATGTGCGAAGGAAATGAATAACATTAAAACCACTAATAAGACGGTGGTCATCTACTTCGAGAGCCAAGTAACACTAAATAGTAATGAAACAATATTTGTATATCATGCAAATTTTACTCCAAAAGGAATCATGAAGAGTGTAACAGAGCGCTTTCGGCCGTAGCCATCATCAGTGTTACCTGAAAGTAAGTAAAAGAACCCCTTGTCAGTGGAGAGTCAAAGAATGTTGTTGCATTGAGACAATGGTTATTTTTGGTAAAAAAAAAATTTATGAGATGAATACTGTTGCGCTCAGTAAAATATATTTGTTGGGATTAATTTTTTTTTTAATTACAAAAAGGGGGGTTAACTAAAGTTATTAATTAGGAATGATGGGTTTTGTTTAATTTTTGTACGTGAAAAAGAAAATGGTGGACTTTTTTAACTTACTTGTCAGTAGACAAAGGACATATCCACGGATCAAACACAACAAAAATCGACAATGGTCACAATTAAATATCACACATTGTACGTCACATTATGAGAAATGGTTCACATAATTTAGATTAAAATAAAAATTAAAATATATCAAATTAACAACAAAAGCATGGTACAAAGATCCGTGCTTTTGGATGACACATTGAATGTGTCGACTGTCACTATTGACAGTCTTGACGGGCAGACTGATGACGCTTATATGCCGAAAAACGGCGGTAATTTTGAATTTTAAGAGTTTTAAAAAGACAAGTATTAGGTTGAAAGATAAAAACAGATAAAGTTACTGCAGTGGTCTGAAATTAACCTAAAATACAAAAGAAGTTGCTACTATGCCAGATGAGACAAACCAAATGCGATAATACGTATTAAATGGCTAATTTGCAATTGAATACTTGAAAATTCGGTTGAATGTTTGTGGTGGCTTGAAAGTTGGTTTGGAAGGAAGAAAATGCTTGATCAACTGAAAATAGAGGACTAACTTAGAGATGAGGTTAGCCTAGGCTAACTCAACTCTACGGATAGAACAGAAAAGAAAGAAGATGACAATAACCTAAGTTAACTCAACTCCTAGAGGACTAACTTAAGAAGGGATGAATTTAGCCTAAGCTAAATCAACTTGAAAGATAGAGCAAGAGGAAGACAGATGAAAGATAAAAATAAAATTAAATTAAATTAAATTACATCGCTGCAGTAAAAATAGGAGAAATTATTTGAAATAGAAAATGCTTGATCAAGCGGCCCTCCCAACCTCCAAGTGTATGGGCAAAAGTTAATTCAGTCGAGAAGCCTTCTGTGTAATGTAATGTAAGATCTGTTGAGATTGACCTGAGTGTTGAGGCAATGATTGTTTGTACGCAGCTCGCTGTGGATCTCGATGTCCTCCATGAAATCCAGCCTATTGAAGTTTTTGATGCAAATTTTTTTAATCGGAATGAGGACTGAAGTTGTGGTTATGAATGCGCAAATGCTTTCCGAAAGCAGAATTGCTTCTGTTCAAATGTTCGTTGATACGGACTTTCAATGGTCTACATGTCCTACCTATGTAGGTGCACTCGCAACAGTTGCACGACAACTTATAAATACCACTTTTTGAGAGGATATCTATTTTATCTTCAGTATTATTTAAAAAAGTTTGTAACTGATTTCTGTTTTTAAAGCAGAGTTGAGAATTACTGACAAATTAGTGAATTGTTTTGGAAATCTTACGGTTCGTTTCTAAGTCAAAAAAGGGATGGAGAAGTATTTTTTCTGTGAATTGTCAATTAAGCTGTGAGAAAGTTCTTTCCTTAGTTTTTTGAGTTTTGTCTTGTTGATTAAAGTGTCAACAAGACTTGGATCAAAATGGTTGTTAAACGCGATTTGTCTAATTATATTTACTTCTTTGTTGTATTGTACAGAAGACGGGTGGTGCGAAAAGTAAGATATAGTGTGGTCCGTTTGAGTAGGTTTCCTATAGATCGAAAACTCAAGACTGTCCATCGCTCTATGAACAGTGATTTTCAAAAAATTAAGTTTATTATTATTTTCAAGTTCGATTGTAAAATTGATGTTCGGATGGATGATATTGAGCTTGTCTAGAAGAGTGTTGGCCCCCTGAGCATCGCAATCAAGGAAGTAAAGACAACCATCCACGGAATCAATGTAGGATATCTCGATTTATGGGAGTGACTATATGACTGTTTTCTAAATTGTTCATGAAAACATCTGCTAAAAAAGGAGAAGGACAGCTGTGACGCACAATGTGTGATATTTAATTGTGACCATTGTCGATTTTTGTTGTGTTTGATCCATGGATATGTCCTTTGTCTACTGACAAGTAAGTAAAAGAAGTCCACCATTTTATTTTTCACGTACAAAAATTACACAAAAACCATCATTCCTAATTAATAACTTTAGTTAATCCCCCCTTTTTGTAATTAAAAAAATTTTTAATCCCAACAAATTTATAACTGAGCGCATCAGTATTCATCTCATAAAAAAATTTCTTCCAAAAATAACCATTGTCTCAATTCAACAACATTCTTTAACTCTCCACTGACAAGGAGTTCTTTTACTTACTTTCAGGTAACACTGATGATGGCTACGGCCGAAAGCGCTCTGTTACGCTCTTCATGATTCCCTTTGGATTAAAATTTGCATGATATACAAAGATTGTTTCATTACTATGTTTCGTACATGCACACAGCCTTTACCCTTCATTTAGTTTCAACTGCAGTATGGCAGACTTGGCTGAAGGATACAGAAGACTTTCCTTGAGGAGGGCTACAGCTCAGGTCGACATATGGTTTCTGAATAATTGCATTAAGGAAGAGGTCACACCAAAGTTTGCGACAGTCAAGATTTCCAAAAACGTTCCTCTTAAATTTAAACAAGATCTTCAACTTAAACTCATAAAATCTGAAATTTGTAAGCACTATGCTAGATCAGATTTGATCAACTGCCAACTAAAGAAAAATTATGACAACTTTGTCGACCAATTTGGTCTCGATCACTTCTCTGAATTTTCTAATAACATCTCCGATGAACTTTCGGATGCTAAAAATCTTAAGTGTGCAAGAGTGAGGTCCAAGCTTGATGCTCTCATTAAACACAAAATCAATTCTAACTTGCAGAGATTCAATTCCGCCTCTAAGAAATTCTCAAATTTTAAATTTGATGGGAGAATCAAGAATTTGACCTACACAGTTTTCGACACAGATGAGCTTGAACTTTTAAACTTAGGGCGTAAACACTGTTTGAGACCTTCACTGTCCGAGGGTGATGTTTTGCAGTTCGCTTGATGTTTTGGTTAAGCAAATCTCCGATGATTCTACCATCAAAAAAATAATTCGTAATGACTTTCATAACATCTTGTATAACACAAAGAAAAAATTATCAAAATTTAACACTCGTTCTTCTAATTTCTATTTTAAAACTTTGAAAAAGCTCAAATAAAAAGTTAAAAATGAAGATCTCATTGTTTCTAAGGCAGATAAGGGCAATTGCTTAGTTATACTCAAAAAGACAGACTACATTTCTGAAGTTGAGACATGCTTTGTCGATAATAAATTATCTCAATTACCTAACAACCCTTTTACTAGTTTTATAAGGAAAGTCACCAGGCTCATCAAGCATTTCAAACCGTTTTTCGAAGAAAATAATGCTAAGAAGAATCTAATTTCTAGCAATCCAACAATACCTAGGTTGTAAGATCCATAAAATAGATACACCAATTAGAGCTGTAGTAAGTTTCACTAACACACCAGTTTATTTCCTAGCTCAATTTACATATAACTTGATTAAGGATAACACTAAGTTTACTCCTACATAATCGGTAAGTAATTCCATTTCTTTCATCAATAAACTAAAAAATTTACAACTTCCGCACAATTACATTATGGTTTCTTTCGATGTGTCTAACCTATTTATTACAGTACCAAAAACCGAGGCAGTACAATTTGTCGGTGATCTTCTTACTTCATGTAATGTTAACGATCAACAGAAAATTAATTTATTGTCACTTCTAAACCTTTGTTTGTCTCAGGACTTTTTTCAATTCAATAACAAATATTATAAACAACCTGATGGCTTGGCAATGGGCAGCTGTCTTTCTCCTTTTTTAGCAGATGTTTTCATGAACAATTTGGAAAACAGTCATATAGTCACTCCCATAAATCGAGAGATCCTACATTGGTTCCGTTATGTGGATGATTGTCTTTGCTTCCTTGATTGCGATGCTCAGGGGGCCAACGCTCTTCTAGACAAGCTCAATATCATCCATCCGAACATCAATTTTACAATCGAACTTGAAAATAATAATAAACTTAATTTTTTGGACATCACTGTTCATAGGGCGATGGACAGTCTTGAGTTTTCGATCTATAGGAAACCTACTCAAACGGACCACACTATATCTTGCTTTTCTCACCACCCGTGGCAACACAAGATGGCAGCTTTCCACTGCTATGTCAATAGGTTACTTAATATACCTTTGTCTTCTGTCGAATTCAACAAAAAAGTAAATAATTAGACAAATCGACACTTTAATCAACAAGACAAAACTAAAAAAACTAAGAAAAGAACTTTCTCACAGCTTAATTGACAATTCACAGAAAAAATACTTCTCCATCCCTTTTTTTGACTTAGAAACGAACCGTAAGATTTCCACAACAATTCACCAATTTGTCAGTAATTTTCAACTCTCCTTTAAAAACAGAAATCAATTACAAACCTTTTTAAATAACACTAAAGATAAAATAGATATCCTCTCAAAAAGTGGTATTTATAAGTTGTCGTGCAACTCTTGCGAGTGCACCTACATGGGTAGGACATGTAGACCATTGAAAGTCCGTATCAACGAACATTTGAACAGAAGCAATTCTGCTTTCGGAGAGCATTTGCGCAATGATAGCCACAACTTCAGTCCTCATTCCGATTCAAAAATTTTGCATAACATTTCATCAAAAAACTTCAATAGGCTGGATTTCATGGAGGACATCGAGATCCACAGCGAGCTGCGTACAAACAACCATTGCCTCAACACTCAGGTCAATCTCAACAGATCTTACATTACATTACACAGAAGGTTTCTCGACTGATTTAACTTTTGCCCATATACTTGGAGGTTGGGAGGGCCACTTGATCAAGCATTTTCTATTTCAAATAATTTCTCCTATTTTTTACTACAGCAACGTAATTTAATTTAATTTTATTTTTATCTTTCATCTGCCTTCTTCTTTCTCTATATTTCAAGTTGATTTAGCTTAGGCTAAATTCATCCCTTCTTAAGTTAGTCCTCTAGGAGTTGAGTTAACTTAGGTTATTGTCATCTTCTATCCGTCGAGTTGAGTTAGCCTAGGCTAACCTCATCTCTAAGTTAGTCCTCTATTTTCACTTGATCAAGCATTTTCTTCCTTCCAAACCAACTTTCAAGCCACCACAAACATTTAACCGAATATTCAAGTATTCAATTGCAAATTAGCCATTTAATACGTATTATGGCATTTGGTTTGTCTCATCTGGCTTAGTAGCAACTCCTTTTGTATTTTCGGTTAATTTCACACCACTGCAGTAACTTTATCTGATTTTATCTTTCAACCTAATACTTGTCTTTTTAAAACTCTTAAAATTCAAAATTACCACCGTTTTTCGGCATACAAGCGTCATCAGTCTGCCCGTCAAGACTGTCAATAGTGACAGTCGACACATTCAATGTGTCATCCAAAAGCACGGATCTTTGTACCATGCTTTTGTTGTTAATTTGATATATTTTAATTTTTATTTTAATCTAAATTATGTGAACCATTTCTCATAATGTGACGTACAATGTGTGATATTTAATTGTTACCATTGTCGATTTTTGTTGTGTTTGATCCATGGATATGTCCTTTGTCTACTGACAAGTAAGTAAAAGAAGTCCACCATTTTCTTTTTCACGTACAAAAATGACACAAAAACCATCATTCCTAATTAATAACTTTAGTTAACCCTCTCTTTTTGTTATTAAAAAAAATTTTAATCCCAACAAATTTATAACTGAGCGCAACAGTATCATCTCATAAATTTTTTTTTACCAAAAATAACCATTATCTCAATTCAATAACATTCTTTGACTCTCCACTGACATGGGGTTCTTTTACTTACTTTCAGGTAACACTGATGATGGCTACGGCCGAAAGCGCTCTGTTACGCTCTTCATGATTCCTTTTGGATTAAAATTTGCATGATATACAAAGATTGTTTCATTACTATGTTTCGTACATGCACAAGCCTTTATCCTATTTAAGTAACACTAAAGGCACTCAAGGCCAACAGTATCACCGAACCTGGTAGACAGTTGCCGCAAGGCGAGGAACAAGCGGCAGTCAAAACAGAGTATTTCTAGCTTGGGTTCCATGGCACCAAGGCCACAGAAGCAACAAAAGAACCGATGAAATAGCCAAAACAGGCTTGTCGGGCTCCTTATTGGAACCAGAACCTTTTTGTGGGATGACCAGATGTACAAGACACTCTTTATGAAATAGAAACCAACGGAGACTCACGAATGGTGGAATGTCCAACCAGGACAGAGTCAAGCTAAGAACTAAGAAATTCATTAAGTTTGCCTCAGCAAGGCTCACCGCTGCCTTACAAAGCCACGATAGAGAAGCTATCAGAATGATAGAAAATTCATTGACAGATCATTGCTGAGTGAGAAAACAATTTGATGGGCCTAGCAAATGAAATCATATGCAGGTTCTGCCAAGAAGGAAAGGAAATTGCAACCCACGTTCTATGCCACTGTGAGAGTATCATGAGGGCACGTTTCAAGAAAAAACGAGCAAAAACAATCCATTAGATACATGCTGAACTGATGGGTCATTATCAAGGCTATGGAGTATAATCAGAGATTCAAAACTAGTTGAGGTGGTCTAAAAACAGAGAGAGTCACAATAGATCTTGTAGTGGTGGCACCGATATACTTTGCAAAACACAATAGTGAATGCTAACCCCGACATGAAGGGTTCGATGACATCAATTTAGTTCGCTGGATGTACCTTTGCTACCGAACGCATCGAAATTTCTCAGAGGCTGTGTTTTAATTGCTTCCCTCTAAAATTCTTTGTGTTTGTAGTGTGTTATCTAGGTAAGTTGAGCTTAAATTCCGTTTTGGCTTTTCGATACTAGATTCTGCTAGTTGATTTTTGCTTTTGCCTATTTTAGCTATTGTTTGGTGCATGCTTATATCGCATTCCTTTGAATCTTGAATAGACATGGGTGAATTAGGAGGGGGGCGGCCCCCCTTACCTGTGTCCTGCATATCTAATAATGATTATAATTTAGCAAATAATAACAGTTGTAAAGATGGTATAGAGCATTCTGATGACTTGATAAACAAGTCACAAAAAGTTGACAAACCAGTTTTACTATATAGAGAAGAAGATAAAGGTCCATTTATTATTTATCTTGAGACTACTGAGAAACTGGGTTTTAATATTGGTAGATACAATAACATAAAAATAGCTCATGATGTTTTTAGATTGAATCTTACTGATGTTAAAAGAATTAAAAACAAGGTCTCAATAGGATTTCGGTCGAACTTGTTAACTATAGTGCCGCTAATAATTTTATCAATAATAAAGCCCTATTAGATAAAGGGTATAAAATTTTTATACGATTTAATTTTGTTACTTGTAAAGGGTTAGTTAGACAGATAGACCTTGAAATAGATGATAAAGAATTATTGGAATGTTGTAAAACTAATGTTAAAATTTTAGAGGCTAGAAGACTCAATCGTAAAGTTACTAGAAATAATACCACAACTTATGAACCAACAGGCACAGTCCTTTTCACTTTTGAAGGGGTTGATATGCCTAAAGCTATAAGTGTTTATAAATTGGCTAGGCCTGTCTCCATATATGTTTCTCCAGTTACACAGTGTTTCCGTTGTCTTCGTTTTGGCCATACTAGAAATAATTGTAAGGGTAAAGAACGGTGTGATAATTGTTCTGAAATAAAAATGAGGAGGAGCATAAATCCTGTGCAACCTTATGTTTATATTGCAAAAACTCCCATAAGTCAACGGATAAAAAATGTCCTGAATTTATACGTCAAAAAATATTAAAGAACTTATGGCTAAAGAAAATCTAACTTTTTTCGATGCATGTGATGCAGTCAAAATGACTTATACTTCTCAAGATGAGTTTGTTTTTCATCCTGGTGACTTTCCGAATATAAAAAGTAAATTATTAAATCAATCAGATCCAAAAGGCAATCTTATCCAACCTTCTCAAAGACGTTTACATCAATTTAAATCTGACACTATTAAAAGATCATATCAGCATGTGCTATCTGAAAATGCAAAAAAAAGAATAATTCATAGGGGGTATGATAAAGAAGCCCATAATGAGAATTTATTTTATCCAAATTCAAGACCTCAAAAAGATAATAACTCACAAAATCTTATTGAATATTTACAACAAAATAAGCCCCAAGATTCCTCAGAATTGCCTAGTACTAGTACTAGTGCCGTGCAAAGCTTATATTCACAGAAATCAACTTTTCATTCTGATAAAATTAAACAATTTATAAATGCTTTTCAACATACATCTGAACAAAATAAAAATATTATAAAAGATATATTATTTAATAACAATAATATGGTCCTTAATGTTGAGTCTGATGCAGACGAGTACTAACTAGTACATTTTACATGATTTTACTAAATCTTCTATTGTTTATGACAGATATAAATAATTTTAAAATTATTTAATGGAATATTAGAAGTATTAATTCTAACAGGACCAATTTAATAAATCTGGTTTATAAAGAAAATCCAGACCTGTTATTTATTAATGAAACCTGGTTAAATGCAGACAATTTCTTTAATTTAAGTGGTTATAATATTATAAGAAAAGGCCGAAATGATGGTTATGTGTCAAATCTAACATAGTTTTTAAAACAATAAAAAAATATTCCTCTGAAAACATTCAATATGTTATTATTGAAATAGGTAACGTACAATATATTAATATTTATTGTAATTCAGGTAGTAATTTGAACCTTGATATATTGAATGAAATTTTAACATATAATGCAAAAAATTTAATTATTATGGGGGATGTAAATGCGCATCACCCATTATGGGACCTATCAACACCTAATAAAGGTGGTAAAATAATTAATTAGTGATTTCATTTTTAACAATGATCTAATAGTAATGAATGATGGATCTCCAACAATGTTACAATTGGGTAATAATACTAGTGCAGTGGATTTGACCATTGTTAGTGAAGCATTGGCATTAAAAATGTCATGGTTCACAATCAAAGATTGTGGTAACAGCGATCATTTTCCCACATGTTTGACTTCTAATTTCATTTATAATAAAAGTTCTGACAATAACTTTCTTAAGTCTTATGAATTAAAAAAAAATTAAAAGGTAGATTGGGACGCCTTTTATGACAAAATGCTAATTCATTTAACAGATTCACAATATGACTTAAAATATGAGGAACTATTTGATATTTATATATTTCGGTTGCCGAGCAGGTTATTCCTGTTAAACATTGTGGTAAGGTTTATAAAAAGGAGAACCCAAGGTGGGATAGTGAGTGTTCTTTTTGGATACAAGAGAGAAAAGATGCTATTGTAAAATTCAATGAATTCCCCACTATTGAAAATTTTATTTTAACGAAAAAAGCTGTAGCGACTACAAAGAGAAAACTAAGAGGAAGAAAAAGAGAAAAATTTAAGAGTTTTTGTGAAACATTGAATCGCAATTCAAAAATGACATTTAAAAAATTCAGTCAATATCAGATAATTTGAAACTTTCTATATGAAGAGGCATGTCTGTCATTAACATTGACCCTAATTTCAAGACTCTATCTTTGAATGAAAATGACGATTTCACTCCTTTCAGTATGAATGAGATGGATAATGCTTTAAATAAAAAAAAATCCTCTTCTCCTGGTATGGATGATGTTTCATATCTAATGTTTAAATATTTGCCAACTAAGGCTAAGATAATTCTTCTTAATATATATAATAGAATTTTAATGGGGGAAGATCCCATTCCGGATACATGGAAGAAATTTAACATTATTAATTTATTGAAGCCTAATAAAGACCCTGCTGTGCCGGAAAATTACAGGCCAATAGTATTATCATCATGTGGAGCCAAAATACTTGAAATTATGATCAAAAATCGTCTAGATTGGCAAGTAGAAAATAAAAAAGAACTCTCTCACAATCAATTAGGGCTCCGTAAAGGTCGAGGTATTTATGACAATATTGCTTATTTAACCTCCTTTATCTTCAATGCCTTTCAAGAGTCAGAGTCTGTCATTGTGGTATTTTTGGACATTAAATCGGCTTATGACAATGTCAATATTTACAGATTATATAATAACCTTCAAGACATGGGAATATCCAAATATTTATGTAATACAATCCACAATTTATTAAAAAATAGACTTTTATACAGTAGGGGCAATGATGGTTCCTTTTTGGGCCCAGTTTTGGCTACAACAGGACTGCCTCAAGGCTCGCCTTTAAGCACCATGTTATTTAATTTGTATATAAAAGATATATTTCGACTGGATTTAGGGGAGGCAACTCTAATAGGAAACGTTGATGACCTGGCACTGTTTATTAAAGGAAGTACAATTTCCACCATGGTAAACAAAATAAATTCTTCGCTGGAAAAAATAAATAATTTTCTTGAGGCCAATAATCTTTCACTCTCAATTAATAAATGTGAGGCTATTTGGTTTACTCGAGGTGGGAGGAGAGTTGCTCCCCCTCCCATTAATATTAATAACGTGACCATTCTTTTTAAAAGACAAGCCAAATACTTGGGTATAACTCTACAAGAGAATTTAAAATGGGATTTACATATAGAAAATATGGCTAA
>JAEQML010079131.1:0-12115 GCA_016904865.1 Pissodes strobi | reverse complement strand
ATATATATATATATATATATACTTGAAATAAAACTACATGATTTAATTTAAAAATATTTGTTTTATTTTTGTTGTATATTATAATGGTTTAATGTTATCTTTGTAAATGCAGCAAACAACTAAAAATACATCTTTACGTTTAATTGTTTATCTAAAACCCAATTAAAATCCTAAAGATTTTTTAATACGGCAGAAGTGTGAAGAGATGCATAATATCTAGATATTTTTTTCATTTAATATTCTTTTTTAATTCCATAATATCTTTTTGTAAATTTGTAAACATTATTAAACATTTTCGTCTATCTTCATGTGTTTGCTCATGTATCAATTTCTTGACTTCTTCGGTTAAATCACTACTTCTTTGTTCTTGTGCAATCTTCCTCATTGTAATCATTACGTCTTTATTTATTAGATTTGCAAATAATTGGCGTAATTCATGTATTTTGAGATCTACATATTGCTTATTGGTTGCATCCTTAACACTTCTTGGATCGGATACCTTAGTTAAGCGTTTCCCCTGAATATCGTAGTCGCCACTGGTAGTAAGTTTGAAACCAGTGCCTGGCAGCCCACGAGCACATCCATCATTTGCTCTGGTTCGCTGACGACCAAATATGTCAATTGTGTTGTTGTTAACAGGCGCCATTTTAAACTTATACTAAGTTATTTTTTCTAGAGCTGATGTACTTATATTAACGAATTAGTTTTGGTTCCCATATAAAAATAAACAAATTATAATTAGTAGTTAGTTCTTGTTAAAAATGGGGCGAGTTAACAACACTATAGATAAATTTGGTCGTCAGAGAGTACATGGCAAATATTGGATTTTACGTGGTGCACAAGGAATCGGATTCAAGTTAACTTTTGATGGCCACTATGATATTGGGGGAAAACGTCTATCAAATGTTGCAAAACCGGTAGTAGATAACGATGTTACCACCCAAGAGTATGTTCTTGAGGAAATACAGTTACTTCGCCAAGAAATGAAAGATGTATTAAACGAATTACAAAATCATATTAATGAAAGATTGAAGAGCCTAGATAGAAAAATGGACGGTGTTGAAAACACATATATAATCAATGATCTAGAGAATCTTAAAAAAATACGTAATTTAGAGGGATGGATGGAAAATAATGAAAAAAAGTTAATAAATATTGATGTAAGAGCTAATAGCTTTATTTCTTCGTCGAAATGGGGAGTGCCAATAACACAATAGATAAGTTTGGTCGTCAGAAGGTAGTTCATGGTGACGGAGTTCAAATTTTGCATGGTGGTGCGCCAGGAATAGGATTTAAGCTAACATCCGATAATCAATTAAATATTGTGGGAAAGCGTTTAATTGGCGTTGCAAAACCGGAAACCAGTGATGATGCTACTACCAAAATATATGTATGTGAGGAAATCCATAAATTGCACATAGAGTTAACAGAAACAGTCAACAAAATATCTGAAGCTTGTAATAAAAATTTGATAAGTGTTGATGGCAGAATGGACACATTTGAAAATAAAAGAAAATACTATGATGCACGAAAAGAAAATATTGTTGGGGAAATAACTAATTTGGAAAAGAAAATGAAAAAAAACATGAAAATATTGTTGATAATTGAGAAGAAGGTCAATAATATGATTGCTGCTAGGAAAATAAGAATATGACAACAGTTACACGGGGGAAATGGGGCTATCATTGTTTTTCTAGTGTATTAGACCATAAACACCAACTTTTTCACTCGAAATCGATTATATTTATACACAAGTAGAAACCTGTCACCAAAATAGTTTCCCAGAATTATTGGATACATGTTTTGTACTAATAGATATATATTAAATGAAAAACAAAAATATTACAAAAAAAGTTTTTTATTTATAACCCCTATACTTTGCACATGTTTAAAAATAATATATATTTAAACAATATCTGACTTATAAGAATGTTGAAAACAATGTTTTGTTTGGTCTTAAAAAGTTACAAGAATGTGGTAAATAATGTGTTTTCTCGCCCATTTTTGATGCTGCCACTGGATCTTCGTGTAGAACATATTTCTCTCGAGGTGTGGTGTAAGCTTGGGTTCCATCAAACTGATGTAACTTATGCATCTTCATAAAGACAGTATTTCTCAACGAGGTCCTTGGGAATTTGTGGGATTTCAATTACCAATAGCTTCAAATCCTCCTCAAGCATTTGGCTGCAAAATGTGTGCAGATCAATGTAACCATAAACAAACTTCTCACACACGTGGGCACCAATACAAAAATTTAATGCGTCCTTCAGGTACTTCGCATATTTTTCATCGTTCGCATCGGCAACACACTCTCTCAAATACGTGATAATATCTTCACGCATATTTCTTAGCAGTACTGCTAAACTTTTAATGTATGAAACTTGACTTTCATTATTTATAAAATTGGTCATCTTGCCCTGTGTGAAAAACAAAACAACGTGTCAGCATTCTGATAATGTATTATAATAAAATGTAATCAAACTTTTAAAACTATTACAGTTCGAAGATATTGTAATTATTCCAGATTATCAAACCTCACAAGAGAACGTGTTTTGGCACCGGAGTATGCGGGTTCACTTTGTCCTAAATAAGTTAATTTATGTTTTTCGTTAGAGTTATTGATAATTTCAGCAACTTCTTTGGTAATAATTTCAGCACCCCTTTTCGGTAAATAAGAACTAAAAACACAGCCATTTTCTTTATCAAATAATGTGGCAATAACACTTTTCCCGAAACGACCATTTGTTAATTGTAGGTTCTTTATAATATATCGTTTTCCAATATCTAGAGAGGAAAAAGGTATGCGTTCTATTTGTTCCACTGATTTGTTAAAACTCTCATTAATTTCGATAATTGTTTCTTGTGAAAGAGACATTATTGTTTGAAATAAGTAGTAGTACCTTTAATAAATACACCACACAGATAATACAATATGCGACTATCAGAATACTGAACACACTGCTTCACTAATCAGAAAGATTATGACTGTTTTCAACATTATGGCATCTTATATAGCGCCCAGAACATATTTCTCAAGGTTATGTTACGTCATACCGAAATATGTAACCAATATTCAGTCTCAAGAGCGTTCAAGGTCGTGGGGCCCTATCTTAATATATCCACAAGGACACTCAAGGTCGATGTCGCTAGAAATTATCTCAAGGGCGCACAAAGTCATGTTGCATGTCCTTAACTGACTTTCAATCTTCGTGAACAATAACCCTCTGCAAACAGTCCCAAGAGCGTTCACTTGGGGCAATGTCAAGGTCATATGCGCAACCTTCAACAAAAAACTCAAGGGCATTCAAGATCAAATGTCAAGGGCATTCAAGGTCAAATTAGCTCAATGTCATTCAAGGTTGAATACACCCGAGGCCAAGTGGGCGGGGTCTATCCCAGTGGCACCGGAGGGGGGGTGCGGGGGCAAAAAAGTGGAGGGGGGAGAATTGAGTCCGTCTATAGCTCTCTACTGTGGTACCAAGGAGGAAGATATCGGAAGTTCTGGAAGAAGTTCATAATGGAAAGTCCGGTGCTCATCTCGGCGTGAACAAAACGATTGACAAGATTCGCGACAGATTTTACTGGGTCAACTACTGCCAGGATGTGAAATCGTGGTGTCGGCAGTGCTCAACCTGTGCCGCAAGCCAAGGACCCAAAACAAGATCTAGGGGCAAAATGAAACAGTATAATGTGGGCCTACCGTTTGAACGTATCGCCATTGACGTAGCTGGCCCTTTTCCAGAAACAAATAATGGTAACAAGTACATTTTAGTGGCAATTGACTACTTCAGTAAATGGCCTGAAGTCTTTGCAATCCCCAATCAAGAAGCTGTTACCATAGCAGAGGTCCTTGTGAATAACCTATTCAGCAGATTTGGTGTTCCGTTAGAGCTGCACTCAGATCAAGGATGCAACTTCGAATCCAAGGTTTTCCAGAAAGTCTGTGATTTACTCAACATCCATAAAACACGGACTACCGCCTTACATCCACAATCAGACGGCATGGTTGAGAGGTTTAACAAGACCATTGAAGAACATTTGTCAAAGGTCATAGATGAACATCAGAAGGATTGGGACCAACACATACCACTATTTTTAATGGCCTATAGATCAGCAGTCCATGACACGACAGGACTAACACCAGCCATGGTTTTATTTGGAAGAGAACTCCGTTTACCCTGTGACCTATTATTCGGAACGCCAGACAACCAGGATATGGAAATTCAAGACTACGCAGACTCCCTTAAGGAAAAGTTACTATACGTCCATGAATTAGTCAGAGAAAGCACGGAGAAAGCCAGCGACCGAATGAAGACACGATATGATCTCAAAGCTAATTCTATGGGATTTCAGATGAACGATAAAGTCTGGTTATATAATCCACAAAGGAAGAAAGGAAGATCTCCCAAGATAACGCCAGTATGGGAAGGACCCTATACAGTCATCAAAAGAATTAATGACGTTGTGTATAGAATTCAGCGTAGTCCCAGAAGCAAACTGAAAGTTGTTCACCTCGACAGACTAAAAGCATACCACGGACATGCAGTATCTGATCGGGACGATCAGGTTTAAGAGGGAGGCAATGTCACGACTAACAACCATCCGAACGTTTTTGTGCTACCCTATAGAACTAGCCGCCGCCGCCGCGCCGTGCCCCTCGCTTCTTTGTCTGTATGACTCATCGCCTGGCCGGTCGCGAAGTTTCAGGATCGCTGGACTGGAATTATCTCGATGGCCTCGTCGAGATCATATAGAGTGGCCTCGGAATACTTCCCGAATGTTCGTGATAGATTTGAGATTATATATAAGCAGACCTAAGGCGAATGTTAGTCAGTTCAGTTCAGTTAATCATTGAGTGTTGAATAGATATTAGTGGTAAAGTTATAAGACTAGTTTAGTGAGTTAAATTGTATACAGTGGTAGTGAATAAAGAGAGTATTAGTTGAAAATAGCAAAGTTGTAATTCTGTTAAGAACCCACGGGAAAAACGTAACAATATTTAAGAGCTTTAAAATTCACTTTTTAATATTTAAAAGGTTTTAACACAGATCTAGAAACAATTAAATTTTATTGAAAGGCAGGGTGTACACCATATTTAAATCTGTGGGCACCTCTCGGTATACATTATTATAAAAATATAATATCAATATAGTTTTTAAGCCCGGAATAGTATATTGTATTATTAGGAGTAAAAATTGTACTTTTTGTAATATTTGTACTTATAATAAATTAAAACTTTTTTGTTTTAGAGCTTATGTTTAGACCTTGGTTTAGACATTTTGGGGCAATACATCAAGGGCAATATACTATTATATTTTTCGATATAATTTACCAAACGTGGTAAAAAAACTCTTATCGGTAATACGACGGCAATTTCTTGCTAGCATCGGGCATTTGACAATAGTCGGGCGAGATCAGCGCATTGAAACAGTTTGTCAAGTATTTAAAATGTATTGAAGAGTATTCTAGATTTAATATATATTTAAAAGTACATATTTAATGAAACTTAATTAATATTTAGAATTGATTTTGTAATATTTAAAAGTTTTAACACAGATCTAAAACCAATTAAATTGTATTTAAAGGCAGGGTGTACAGTGTACGTACACCATACTTAATTCTCTGAGCACCTCGCTGTATATTAGTATAAAAATATAATATCAATATAATTTCTAAACCCGTAATCGGGTGTTAATTGTATAATTAAGAGTAAAAGTTTCACTTTTTGTGGCGAGGCTGTATGATTAAATTAATTCAAACTACAGACAAGCTACAAAAAGTACAACCTATTTTTTCTTCAAAAATAATGTATTAGATTAATTAAGTATATTTAGGTCTTTATATTTCCCGAACGACAGACATGTCACTTATACCATGACAGAAGAGTCCAATTAATTTAGAAAAACTCGTTATTTGATTGACTAAACCATACTAAAAGGCTTTCTGCCGCTGAGAGTTTTCATGGATTATAAAGTGAACCTTTTATTTCGCCTATTGAGTGATAAAATATTATGCCCAATAAATAAAATAAAATATAAACGCATGGATATGATAATATAAATACAGTTCTATTTAATGTTAATTATGTGGTTATTGTGCGTTGCCATCATAATACATAAAATAAGGCTTTATTGGACCACTCCAATAAATACTTATCATTTATCATATGCCTGTGACGGAGCCTGTAATAATAAAAGGAAAACATATTTGTAAAGTTTGCTTTGCGTTGGTTGTTGCTTATGATATTGTATAACTGTCAAATAATCTGACGTTTTGACTAAAATGCATTTCTGCAACCGTGCGATATAAAGAAAAACAGTTTGGAGTTTTTATTATAACTTTAAACTTTTTAACGAAATGAAAAAAATAATAAGTTGACGAAACTCTTTTCTACAGTTTTTAATATTTTTTCATTGGATGCTTATTTCGATAATAAAAATCAAAACTGATTCTGTTTTATTATTTTTTTTTTAAACACATTCACGGTTGTAAAAAGATAGAATATGTTATGTGATACGTGCGGTAAAAGTCTATGCCTCACTTGCATGCAGGATTGATGCAAAACTCTGGTTCGCTTCAGCTATTTTTGTAAGTTTCATTTGCAGATTGACTAGTGTTATAATGAACCACTATATACGGCCCTAAAACTATATCGTAAATAAAATACTACATAAATTTAATAAAATGCTAAAATACAATTCCGTCCCCTGCCCATGCTGACCCTATTCGTATTCACAATATTCACATACCCCCGGGAGAGAATCGAGCTACATAATTTTAGATCGGGCTTTTTGTTGATAACGTTTCTAACCTGCCTGTCTCATTTGGAATCTAAAAGTTTTTGTCAAAGATGCTGGACTAAAGTACTGAGCTAATTTACATAGATAATAAGGTTCAATTCGAAACTGATTTTAATACTCTTTCTCGAGATTTTATAAATACATTTTTATTGTAGATAAACTATACAAATGTGTGGTAGAACTAGTAAAGGAATTAAATGATTTTCTTGTAAATTCAAATTATGATCAAATTTGGCGCTTCCAGTTTAATAAATTTTGTGATGCGTATGTTTCCTTTATTTCAACAAAACAAAACTGCAATAATTTTTAAACTTATATCATTTTTGTTTGTTTTTCCTGCGATTTTGCTGTATCGGGGCTTCGCCATTTGAATGTTTTTTTTTGTTTTTCACTTCTTTGGGATACGAATTCGGATAAATATCACACACCACATACGTCTACTTGTTTTATTATTCGAAATAAGTAAATAATATTTTTATTGTCAACAAATTACGTAAAACGAAGGAAAACAAAGCGTTACTGCTCTTAGTCGAAATCCCAAATCTGATCGTCATCATTTTGTAATAATACCTTATGCAACTTTTTGTTTCGGCCTTCGAGTTTCGAGTTTACAACGGTAAAGTCAAGAACAGTGCTACTCCATTTCGTGAACGCCTCTTCCTTCTCTCCTAATCAGGTTTTATTCCGTTTGAACCTAGAGGCTCACTGGCTAGTGGCGATAACCGGAGTTCTTTATTGCGGAAGTAGTCTAAGAAAACGGTAATAGTCGAAAAAAAGTAAGAGACATCCAATAATAGTTCGAAACAAGAGTATGCCTTTCGACAGTAACCACCGATATTTATTAATAAACGCAATATCTTACCGAAATTGGCAGCTGGTGTGCACAATAATTTAGGCTGAGGAAAATAGTTGCACTATTTTTTTAAAAAAGTTCCAGTAAATATACTGCTTACTAATTACAAATATTTCAAACAGGACACTTTTTTTAAATACCTCCCTTAACTAGTTTATCTTACCCAATTAAAATAATGTTAGTATGATCTTTAAAAATAATTGAATTTTGGTTTTCAGCGTTTCAACATTTAAGTTATTTCATTTTCTCAGTTGTATACTCACATACGCCCACAATATAACTAAAAATACATTTTAGGTTATTATTATATTAATAGTCTTCATGTAAATGCATTTTTAAACTAAAACTAGTATACCTACCTTCCGACATTGCCCAACATTTTTTTGCAACGAATTGATGTAGAACAACCAAGATACTTATATGATTTTATAATAAGTTTCATTGGATTGTTGAGATGACTGATTTGGTCATAATCTGAAAAACAAATTTTATAATCTCTATTATCTAAAATTGTTTGATTCTGCTTAACAATGAGCCATTCTTGAAACAGAAAACTTAAAATATTATTTGTGTATTTAATAATATCAAAAAAATAGTTCTCGGTATCTCCAACTGTCAAACAACTACTGACGGGACATGGCTGGTTTCTTTTCCTTCCATACGGATACAAGAAAATAAAATTCGAATGAATCTTGAGTCACAAACAAATATTAATAATTTTGTTAGTTTAATGAATATAGTTCTATATTTGGTTTTTATGATACATTTTTCCAAGATAAAGTGAATTCTCGAATTACCCTCTTGTAAGTACATAAATACTCCCATAAACAAATAAAAATATCTTGTTTATTTAGTTATACCTTTGTTTATATAGGGAAAGACAATGGTTATACATAGTGTCGTGGTAGGACAACCATAGTTACGCAGCTACAGGTACGCAGAAAATAACCCCTGTTATCTCTTAATTTTATTTCCAGCATTCTAGTTGTATTCTCATACTTACCCAGAATATGACTAAAAATAGATTTATCTTAAACAGAAAGCTAGTATATTTGTATATTTAATATTATGAAAAAAAGAATTACATTTGATTAGTCTGGCATCATCTACAAATGTCAACCTTCCTTCTACTACGGGCCATCGCTCGTTTCTTTCCTTCCATGCGGAAAAAAACTATTGTAATCATTTTGCTAATTTGACGAATTTTGTATTTAAATATATTAATTTCTAATATATAACTTTTTACATATTTTCTCTCGTTAGTACATCCCGAGCAGAATCCAACACTCCTGTTGTTATGACTATGTTTAGTCTAAATTTTCATGCTCCTGTTTTTTTCTTAAAAAATTTCATAAATGTGGACATTTATCATTTCTTATTAATTACTTAGGTACCTGTTCAAAATATAAGATTTCAATATCAACAATTCAACGTAAACTAAGGTTAATAAAATGAAAACAATGAACTAGACGAATATTATTCCAGCACTGAGTCGAAAAAAAATTGATAAAAGTTCATCCACTTCAAATGAAGTAAATATTTACCATGTTGTCAAAGAAAATACATATTTTTATACAAACTGTAACGCAAAATGTGCACATACATTATGTAAATTTGGATATCTAGCTCCCCAACATGTCCAAATTTTGACACCGTGTTAGTAAAAATCATAATAAGTCAATAATTCTAATTATAGAACATAGTATGAAAGAGTTTTTTTTCTTTACAATCTGTTGTTCTGTTTCTGTACTTAACGCGTACGGAATACGCAATTATTTGTCGTAAATAAAACGACGCGACGTGCTCGTTGCCACGTGAAATTATCTACATCACGTGCAATGATTAGTAAAATCGATACTACTTTTAGTCGTATTCTAGCCAATCTCTTTATGTTGCGTTTTATGTTAGCATTTTATGTGTAGGGTTGCCTTAGATTTAAACTGTGTTTTTTTACATAAATATAAAATAGGCTGTGGTTATAGTTGTTTTGCTATTTCGTTTGAAAAATAGATATATACATAGGTATCTGAATACTATGCTGCCTACCTCAAGAACTCAAGATCATGTTAATTTAATATATATTTTTCTTTAAGATCAAATTGCACTTATTAATACCTCTCTAGATGTCTAGACATGTCACTGAGTAATCAGTAGATATGGTTAGAGACGTTTATGGTTAGACCCGACTTTAATAAAAACATTAATAATGTGCGACTATACTATACCATAGTAGTAGTTGGGAGGCCGAAAGGCATTGTTAATAGAACGGGGTCTTTGAAGCATATCTTCCAGTCCAGTCCAGTCCACTCTAGTTTTCCTGACCTAAAGGTAAAGATTTCTCTTCATGACAGGCACATAGTATCCTTGTGCCCGAAGACGGTGTGTTTCGCTCTTGCAAAGGCTGTACATATATGTCCCGGTAATGGAAAGGGTTTATCCTGCTCTCCATTCCCGGCAAGTATCGCTCTTCTCAAGACCCATCAGGCCCATGTGCCTCCTTTGATGCAGCGCCCTGTAATGCTCACTACCAGGGTGCAGCCGAGCCTGGTAAGTTCATCTGCCAATCTGCTACATCATTTGCCGACACCTATGTCAGCTTCACTCTCTTGCTCTGTGCCAGCCGCTCCCAGGCATCCCTGCACCCCTGGACCAATGTACCGCCCTAAGTGTAACTTGGCTATCAGAGCAAATTACTATTTCCTCTTAATTACTTTGTATAACCTCGTCCATTGTTTTAAGTTGCTCTGTATGAGGATAAGTGTATCTGCCCCAAATTTACCTCGCTACATTCCCATTGGTCCTCTAATGGAATGGTCAATGTGTATGTTTTCTTCAGTCTCGGTCTGTTCTGAGGTACTACGACTATGAGAACAAGTATATCTGCCTCAAACCTCTCTACGTTCCCATTGACCCTCTGATGGAATGGCCAATGTGTATGCTTTCTTCAGTCTTAGTCTGTTCTCAGGTACTACGACTCAGTATGAAGACAAGGGTATCTGCCCCAAACTCACCTCTCTACGTTCCCATTGGCCCTTTGATGGAATGGTCAATGTGTATGCTTTCTTCAGTCTCAGTCTGTTCTCAGGTACTACGACTCTGTATGAGAACAAGTGTATCTGCCCCAAACTTACCTCTCGACGTTCCCCATTGACCCTCTGATGGAATGGTCAATGTGTATGCGTTCTTCAGTCTCAGTCTGTTCTCAGGTACTACGACTCAGTACGAAGACAAGTGTATCTGCCCCAAACTTACCTTTCTACGTTCCCATTGGCCCTTTGATGAGCGAAAGTTAATGGTTTCAATACTAACTTAATAAAATTAATAGGCATGTGTTTAGAAAGACCATTCGTTCGTGATTCTACTTCTTTCGTTAATCAGGATGAAAATGCAGGAAATATGTCTTCAGTATACTAGAGAACTCCAAAGAGTTTTCAAGGACGTACGTAAATGAGTATAACAAACTCAGTTTAACATTAAGAAATGCTTTCTTCAGTCTCAGTCTGTTCTCAGGTACTACGACTTAGTATGAAGACCAGTGTATCTGCCCCATAGACATAGACAAACGACTATCAACATTACATTGACTGTAGCAATTTGCGTATGGAATGTAGGGACCTTACTAGCAGAGCTCCGCCGAGGATTCTAGGGAATTCTGAAATTTTGTTAGAGGTAGAACGCGAAATAAAGGTGATTTCTCTCAGCCAATGTTTCTGTAGGGTCAGCAGGAAGAAGGGGGTGAGCGAACAGCTTAATTTTTTGCTAGACGTTTTGGTTCGATATATGAGGATTTTACTCCTCAGAATGACTTATTGAAATAAGTGCTGACTAGCAATAAGTGGGTGTATGGAATTAATATAATTGAAATTACATAATATGATAACGGTTGTGAGTAGGTATGCTTTGATCCTTGAATATTACCGAGAATATTACGAAGGGGGATCCCGATATGATTCAGAATTGAATTCTTAGGGAATGCGCCGTGTCATTGTCAATGGTCATTGTCCGGTATAAGTTGCGTTTAATAAGTCTCTTTGTAGAGGTATAGTCTCCACTAATAGGAAACATTTGTGTCTCTCCAATATTCAATTGGGTGATAAATGTGACATAACCCAGTACAAAGCAGTACGCATACAGTCAGCGATTCCAAAACTTCTGGAAAAAATTATTCTGCCTGTGAAGGACAGGTCGCTTAAAGGTATTATTGTTGAACATCAACAGGTGCTTGTTGGTGGCCGTTCCACTGTAATAAATCCTTTTGCATATATACTGATTAGGTATATACACCTGAGGTATATTTAATATACAGGGTGATTCATGAGGAAACGTCAATACTTCAGGTACGTATTCAGGGCCCAAAAATAAACATAAAAGTCTATATAAATATGTGTCCGCGAGGCCTTCGTTTTCAAGATACAGGGTGTTAAAATTTTTATTTAATTTTTCTATTTTCTAAATAAAATCT
>JAEQML010079130.1:0-12115 GCA_016904865.1 Pissodes strobi | reverse complement strand
ATAGTCAAGTTGTAATTTTGTTAAGAACCCACGGGAAAAACGTAACAATATTTTTGACGTTTTCCATATATGTTATGCATATCTAGGGAAAAAAGGTGAATAAATAAATAAATAAATAAATAAATGTTTTAAAATGATTATTGTTATAAAGGCATGAAACCTTACATAAAGCTGAATTAAATATGATCAAACTGACGTCCATGGAGGCTTTTGTGTTAATTAAATCTCATTTGAAGTTAATTTAAATATAATCAAGATACTTCTATGTATTCAAAACATATAAATCTAAAATCATACTTAAAATTGTTTCAAGTTTTATAAAATCATCCTGTAAAGAATTCCTCTTTGCCAAAACCATACGGATTTGAATAAAACATAGTATAAAGTTAATTTATATAAAATTTAAATGTTTTGAAAGGTTTAGTGTTATAAAGGTATGAAACCTTATATAAAGTTAAATTAAATATAATCAAGGTGTCGTTCATGTAAACCTCTCTATGCCTCAATATAATGAATCTTAAATTCCATTTAAACTTAATTTAGATATAATCAAGATACTTCTATGTCATCAAAACATATATATATCTAAAATCACGCATAAAGTTAATTTAAGTTTAATAAAATCATCCTGCAAAGAGTTCCTGTTTGCCAAACCATATAGGCATGAATGAAACATATAATTATAAAGTATGTTTAAATATATGTTAAATATTTTTAAAAAGCCTAACGTTATAACCTTACATAAATTTAAATTAAATATAATTATATTATCAAATAAGGAATTTTTGTTAGATCAAACCATATAGCTCTAAAGAAAACATAACATAAAGATAATTTAAATATGATTGAATTGTCCTATGATAGATTTTTGCTTGACCAAACTATATTGGCCTAACACTTAACATAAAGCTAATGTAAATCAAGCAATGTACCTCCTTGTTTTTAAAACAGAAAGTTAAATTAAATATAATCATACTGTCGTCTTTGTAACTAAAATATGCGAATCTTAAATCCATCATAAATTTAATTTAAATATAAACAAGATGCTTCTGTTTGACCAAAATATATAAATTTAAAATCCCAACTATATGATCTTTCAAGGAATTTTTATTTGACCTAACCATACAGGTCTAAATAAAGCAAGGCATAAAGTTCATTCAAACATAATCAAATTGTTCTATAAGATACTTCTTTTTGACCAAAATTATATGAACCTGAAACCTAACTTAAAATTAATTTAAACAAGTCGTAATAGCGTACTTTGTTTCATAAAAATATTACGAATATACCAAATTAGAAAGGCTTTAAAAACTAACATAGAAGTTAAATTAAATATAAGCAAATTGTCGTCCATGGGAAGTTATATGCGATTAAAATTTATAAATCTAAACTTAATTAATTTAAATATAATTTAAATATGTACTTCTCTTTGATCAAAATGTATACACCAAAAATCCTACAAAAATTTGATAATAAAATCATTCTAGAAGGAATTAATGTTTGTCCAAAGCATATAGATCTGGATAAAACATAACATAATACTAATTTAAATATAATCAAAATAATTCTGCTTAATCAAAATATATAGATCTAAAAACCTACATAAATTTCGTTTAAGTTTAAGAAAATCATCCTACAATAAATTTCTCTCTGACCAAACCATATAGGTCTGAATAAAATATAACATAAAGTTAATTTAAATATGATCAAAATTGTCCCATAAGGAACTTTCTGTTATACCAAAATGTACAGGCTTAAACCTTAACATAAAGTTAATTTAAATATAATCAAGATGCTTTTGTTAAAAATATATAAATCTAAAATTACATAAAGTTGATTAAAGTATATAAGTTAACCAACAAGGATTTCATGTTTGACCAAAACATAGGTATACGTTTGAATAGAACATAACATAAAGTTATTTTAAATGTGATCAAATTGTACTATAATGATTTAAACCTAACATAAAGTTAAATAAAATGTAATGAAGCTGCTGTCCCTGTGAATTCCTTGTGATTGAAATATATAAATGTAAATTCCAACATAAATTTAATTTAAATCTAATCAAGATACTTTTGCGTGACATCTGAAATTACATAAATTTGATTAAATATAATAAATTATCCTACAGGGAAGTTATTTTTGACCAAACTATATAGGTTTGAATAAAACATGACATAAAGTTAATATAAATATGATCAAGATACTGTTGCTTGACTAAAATATATAAATCTAAAATTCTATAAAGTTGATTTAAGTATATTAAATTATTCCTCAAGAAATTTATGTTTGACCAATCCGTATAGGTCTGAATGAAAGTAGGTATGATCAAATTATCATATAAGGGCTTTTGTGCTATATCATAAATGCTTTAAACCTATCATAAGGTTAAATAAAATACAATGAAACTGCTGTTCCTGCGAACTTATTTGTGACTGAAATATGTAAATGTAAAATCCAACATAAATTTAATTTAAATATAATCAAGATACTTTTGTTTGACATTTAAAACTACATAAGGTCGATTAAAGTATATTAAATTATCCTACAAAGAATATATGTTTGGCCAAACCATATAGGTTTGAATAAAACATAACATAAAGTTGATTCAAATATGATCAAGATACTTTTGACCAGAACATATAAATCTAAAATTACATAAAAATTAATCTACAAGAAATTTATGTTTGACCAAACTATATAGGTCTGAATAAAGCCTAACATAAAGTTAATTTAAACATGTTCGACAAAAACATATCGATCTAGGACCCAACATAAAGTTTGTTTAATTGTAATAAAATTGTTTTAAGGGCTTTAAATTAAATACAATTACATTGTTTTAAGGGCCTAAAATTAAATACAATTACACTATGAGAGTAAAGCTCAACATAAAGTTATGAATATTAAAGTTCCTAACTTCGTGCCAATTTTGATTTTGTGCACGCTTTTACGAGTACATACGGACACAAAATTAAAGGCTTTTACTTCAATTCTTATTATTGAATGCCACCCTTTGTACTCTTGAATACCGGCGTGCCAATACAATTATTCAACTTTCGTTTCAATCCCATACGATTTTCTATTTAAGTCAATGATATCATTGTTTCGAATTATATCGATCGGTCTGTCTTTAAGTCAATCAAAGTCAATTTTATTTAGATCACGTTCTGAGTACAATTGAAAAACAATTACGCCCTAATTTTTTTTTTCGATTCGGATTAAAGACCAGACCAGTTCTGGTCTTTTAGCTAGAGGAGATTATCGTGTTACCGGCACAGGAATTTATTAATGACCGAGCAGCGTGAAAGATTCAATTTGTTGAATGACAAATAGCGTAATATTAGCAAAACAGACAGAAAAATTTATGGAAATCAACGGGTGTATAATAAATTCAGATTTATATTGATTTCTTATTAAACACTATATTTATGATAAGCTTGAACCATTAATAACTTCACTGGGTAAAACTGATATAAAATTAGGTTTTTTTTGAGTATTTGGCACTCAAAATATATCTCCAATATAAGCAAAATATTATAGAAATAATGACTTTCCTGTTCTGTCCTCACAAGTTCATTGCAGGTGAATGAACATGCCCGGTCACCAGATTTAGCCCCTTTCAATTTCGTTCTATGAAGGCACTATGGAAACAAGCGACTATAGAACTACAATAGCAATCTCTTCGAAGATGAAACGCAATTATTCGGACAGCTATCGTTCGAACCAGCTTAGCGGTTTATGAAATGTGTGAAACGCTACTGACCAGGCCCGAAGAAAATATTAACACTTATCGCTTTTTCATTACCTAAGATATGCAGAAAATCACACAAAAACTTTAACTCGAACGTAGCGAGTAGCTATAAACGATGCATTCCTATACTTGTGCAAGACCAGCGCAGAATTCTAAAATAGGTTATTGAATAATTCAGATCGATATTTTTTCGCGTAAAACCAACAAACATGGTGCTCGGTTAAGTGTCCAGTATAGTGCCACTAATGAATAGCGTCGATTAAAATGTTCTTCAGTTTGGAACGCAACATACACATGCATACATATCAATTAATATTATTTTTCCTTGAGGAAAATGTAAATGCATCAGAAGAATCAGGATCAAAACCCAGTTATATCAGCTTGTGCATCAATCTTTCCAGATGAAGATCATGGAATAGGACCAATGAATTAATTAGGTAACGTTAGTGAAGTCAGTCAGTCAGAAGAGCATTTATTGAATGCGTAGTCGCCAGACTTAACTCCTCTTGATTTTTTTTCGAATTTTCCCTGTAGGCTATGATGGCTTAAAAACAAATTATAGAGGAACAGGTCAAATAAATAAACATTAAGCATTTGAAATGGGATGCATCACATTGACATTTTGCTCACTTTGCAAAGCTATAGAATCTACATGGTTCAATCTGGAACAAATGGATTCCACATATCTCTTAGGTAGTATTTGAGTTTATCCATCTTAGCAGGAAGTGAAATATACTTCCAGTTAAAATGGAAGAAAATAGTAGCAAGTAGTAGACAAAGCCAGTTAGATAACTCATAATGAAGGTATATATCATAAATGACCTGAGACTTGGGTAGACTGGAAAGGAAACTCTGAAGTCACCCATGGTGAAAATAAAACAATAAACGGTAGGAGAGATTTGTGGCTAAATGAAGCTGATCAGACGATTAAAGAAGTTTAGAAAAAATAAGATAGAAGATTATGGAAGCAAATCAAATAGAACATCTTTGACAAAAAAACGGCTCTGGCAAATAGCTCTGGACAATGGAGGCAGAAATATGTACTCAAAGTCAGACATTATAGAAGCAGTAACATATATACAAGGTCAGAAAAGAAATGGTCAGTGGGAGGTATATAGAACTACACTGACCAGGTTCAACAAAGAGCTGAGGAGAGCCAAGAGAAGGTCGTGGAGGAAGTACTGTGAGGAGATAGTGAACACTCAAGAATGTGCTAGACTTCAACGAATTCTCTTAAGAGGCCCCCAAATCCCAATAAATTCGCTAAAGAATGATCTTGGCGAATATACCAATACGGGAGAGGAAACGGCCAAGGAACTGCTGAGGGTTCAATTTCCCGGCTCACAGATAGTAGATCATGCTCAAGAGGGGTGGACTGAGCCAGAACCTCGAAGGGCGTCCAGGGAAGACTGGCAGACTTCGAAGGAAGTGATTAACTTTTAGAAAATCGAGTGGACAATAAACACATTCGAACCATACAAATCCCCAGGAATGGACGGGATTTACCCTATAATGTTACAGGAAGGAACTGAACTAATGCACAGGATACTCTGCAGCATTCTAAGAAGCAGCCTAGCTTTTGGATGTATACCAAAAGCCTGGAGATACATTAGGGTAACATTTATACCGAAACCTGGAAAAACAGGATAGGATACGGCAAAGTCCCTAAGACCCATAAGTCTTATGTCCTTTGAACTTAAGACACTTGAAAAACTTGTGGACAGGCATTTTAGGGACGGTGTATTGGTAAACAGCCCACTGCACTCTGACCAGTATGCTTACCAGACAGGTAAGTCAACAGAAACAGCACTCCACCAGATGGTCAAAAGGGTGGAGGATACACTGGAAAACAGGGAGGTGATGCTGGCCGCCTTCCTGGATCTGGAGGAGGCGTTTGACAACACCTCCTTCGACTCATTAACCAGAACTCTCGGGCAAAGAGGAGTTAAGGGCACTTGCTGTCGCTGGATTAACTCCATGCTGAGGGGAAGGTTGGTAGGAGCAACCGTCGCTGGGAGCGCGCTGGTAGCTCGGGTGCACCGAGAGTGTCCGCAGGGCGGGGTGTTATCTCCGCTCCTGTGGAACCTGGTGGCGGACGGCCTACTCAGGGCGCTCATGGATGGGGGACACTGTGCACTCGGATATGCTGATGACATAGTCATCATCACTCGAGGCAAATTTAACTCAACCAAAATGTTCTGAACCGGACTACAAGATGGGTAGATCAGGAGACCTTACCTGCAGACTATGCAATAAGCAACCGGAAACATCCAGACACATCCTGATCAACTGCGAGGCACTGGACCGCAGGAGACTTAGCATCTTTGGGCAACCAAATATGGACCCAGAGATACTAATTAAACACTCAGTAAAAGACCTGTACGCCCTCGTACAGGACACACTGGAGTGGCTATCATAAAACCACACAGGTTCAGCACAATAAGCCTGTACAGGCTGCAGTGCTAAATGGGGAGGGATAAATTACTCCCAGTGCCATACGATTTGTGAAAGTTATGAGAAAATAATTCAACGGGAAAAACACCTCCAGAACAACCAAAACTAAGGCAGAAAGGAAGTTGATCATTATGAAAACACAGAACTTGAGGAAAATCATGCGGGCGCGAAAACGGTGAAAACCAAAGAAGTCTCTTAAGATTGCATAGAAGAAGAAATATAAAATACAGTAAAGAAATATACATTTTTAAATACCACCATTCGCGATAGCAAAGTAATTAGAACGGACCTGACAGAAAATCATATCAACATCAACATGTGCAGCGAATTCAGAGAAATGACGTGTCGATGAAGAACGTTTTTGTTGATGAGTGATGAATATTAATCCTGCACATTCATTAGTTGAAGTAAGAAAAAGTATGTAAGGCATTCAATTTGGGAATATCATAATTCAGAGACTTCGAGACCTCTGATTTTTCTAGCTAAAGCTAAATCGGCCTTGGAAAATCGCGAAATGACTGGTTGGTTACCTAAAGTGGCTTCAGAACAATCACCATCTAGGGGGGTATTAATACACTACGACCTATAGAGATCTGTTGTGTCCTCATTCCATGGTGCTTCCGTTGATGTAATTCTCAATCAGAGTCCCTCATCCAGCTAAAATCAAGTAGTCTGGATGGTTCTATGAATGAAAGTTTCTCCTGTTCGACAATGCAATACTCGAAGCAGGTCATTCGCCTGTTCGCGACCGCCTCGCACTTCGTGAGAAGGTGTTACGATGTTTCCTCCCCCTCCTCACAGAACCAACAAATGTCCTCGTTTTCAATCTTTATTCTCTCCAAGTGCCTTCTCAACCGGCAGTGACCCCTAAAGGTGATATCACTTTTTATTAATTTCTGTCTTTCATTCAGCATCTTTGATTAAGAATGAAGCGTCTAGGCATTAAATGAATCAAAAGTGATAAATGAAGTGAACCAATCCAGCGATGTTGGATTTCGGCATTCTGAGTGATCATTCATCCGAATGAACCGAAAAGTGAAACGTCTGATATCACCTTGAGAAAGCCGGTGTGGATGCGGAGGTTGTTATAGGGTGTTTTAATCTTTCTGGATAAGGGGGCCTGGAAACATGTTTGATTGCCTTAGCCCTGGAAGGCGTTCCCATCGACTGGTCCCTATGGCTCGCTCTTATTTCGTGAATTCTTTCTTGTAGGTGTGCGTCCTTATGCTACAGAAAGGTTTCGATCTTGTAAACAGAGTGTGCTTTTTCGTTGCCTTCTATCCCAGCCTGGCCTGGTGTAGAACTGTTTTATTCATTTGAATAATACTCCAGGTAATAATTGAGTTCTGTATTCACCTTTAGATAGATTATGTAAGATCGTTACGTTACATAGCTTATATTCTTATTAACTACGTACGTAACCCGTGTGCTAATACTAATTAATACCGATTGTTCCTCTTCTTCTAATCTCCTATATATATCGAGTTGATGTAGGTTCAAGACTTCTATATATTATTATAATAACACTGCAAGGTCGTAGATAATATTACGTGTACCAGGTAATATAAATAACCTTCGCTTAAACCTCGAACCGGACGGATTACCTTCACCGATCTGATTTCTGAAATACGGAGTGTTTTCTTGATACCCTACACTAGTATCCATTGAAGGGATATCTTGTTATTCTTGCCTCGTTCGTTTAGTCTATCTAGGCATTCCCCTACCATTCTGGAGCTGATTGTTATTGAGCTCTATGATGATTACCTGGCTGTCTGGGAAGATGACAATCTCTTTTTTCCTATAGTTTCTGTCGAGGCTGAACTGCGCACATCTTCCTTGCCGCCTTGAATATGCCGGGGCCTTTTCCCATTACTTCGGAAACTTTGGTTGCTGGACTAAAAACTCCGAAGAAACGACTTAACCAGATTAAGATAATTATCTAATATTTCGCAGATAAGATAATGAGAAAATCAGGACAAAGTGTAATGGCAATATTCAACTGCATCTGCCATCGAATTTGCAACTTGTTTTTCCTTATGATAAAGTGGTCCAATGCATGTATACCTAAAAAGTCAAGGTCTACTGATTTTAAAATACCTTGATTCGAATGTTTTCCGGTTGCAAATTATACTTCTATATTTAGAGAAACTTTTAACATAAATAAAACATTTTAATCAATAAAAATCAACGAGTATACTAGAGTATTTATATAAATCAGCTTTACACTTTGGAGGTCTTCCGTTACGTCTCTTTAATAATTATTATTACCACTACCGTGACATTCGTTCAATGTATGTATTTATAATCCGCAAAACTAAATAAAAAATGCTTTCTAACTTTTTAGGATTATTTTCGTTGCAAACGACGTCAGATCATATCAATAAATCATTTGAGCACTCACTTGAATGAGGTGACAAATATATTGCGCACTCGTTTTTATAAATATCAAGGGAATTAGGATGAAGCACGAAAGCATCTAATGCACAATAAAGCAAATTAAACGAAAGTTAAAACGAAACAGACACAACACTAGAAAGGGGTTAAGTCTGGCAGTCAGACGCTTTGGAAAGCTGTAGATTTTAAACGAATCGACTTAGAACACAATTGATTGCACTTTATTATCCTAAGTTTTGATCATCTATGTTATAAAATCCTTGAAACAGTAATTGTCATAGGTAGAGATGAAATGAGCAACTAAATTTTCACCAACAAAGCGTCTTTATAATCCATCTTCCGGTATTTAACTTTATCCCGGTATCTTTTTCATATTTTCCATCTTTTAGCCGAATACGGCGTTGTTCACTAATTTGAAGGAAAATTTTGTAGAAGCGTTACGTTTCGCTATATTCAAATTAACCTAAATTTAAACCAAGGATATTGGTCGAAGTCCTTCAAATATGCTGCTTGTACGGTTGGTAAATATGCTTGAAATAAATAGGCCCTTGGCTGATTATAATTCAACTCATATGATCCTCGTCTGTCTTTTGGTTCAACTAGGTGGCCTAATGGTTGCATTTATATATTTCGACAATCTTCAGTTTTCTTTCCTGCGGAGCCATGGCTGTCCTGGAGCTCTTTTCCCACTGGATCCTCTTCCAACGCTGCCCTAATGAACCAATCAATTCCATGTATGAGCAGGTACTTTCGGAACAAATATTACTACACCATCATCCATTGCAGGAAATTCAATTGTGGAAGCGTGTCTCCAAACTAAATGCAAAACAGATTTTTCCAGATGAAAACAATCACATAGTTCAACGAATTGATTGCTGTCAGAGAATGTTTATTTCCAACTTCCAAGCAGGTACATAGGTAGAGACGAATTGGTCACCAGTCTGGATACTGAAGGGCTACTAAAGTTTCACCAACAATAGCCACATCTTTAAAGGGTGGTTTTAAAATCCATCCTTCGACCTCTAACTTTCTAACGATTCAGAATATCACGCGTGGGAAGAAGAAATGTTAATAACGCTAGAGCGTTAAGGGTTTTCCTGCAATCGCCTACTGAAGTGTACGAAATGCTAAAAAAAAACTGCCAGACACTAAAACATATATAGGTAATGACCTAACCAACAGACAGAAGGAGGCCAACAGGAGGTTCGGGATGATCTTAACTCTTAAGAGCCGCATAGAAAAGGGCGAGATGAACCTACACATTGTGTACAAACCAAGATGTACTGTCAAGGTCCGTTGCAGTGAATTCTTCAGGTATTCATACTGACAGAAACTTGGTTGACGGACAGCATTAGTTATGCAGACCTTGGTTTAGAGGACTATACCGTCTTTCGCACTGATCGGTCTACTGCAACGAGTGTGGCTACTCGTGGAGGTGGCGTTCTTATCGCCGTGCGCAGGGGCCTATACTCTAGTGTGTGTGATTATTCTCAGGACATTGGACAGTTGTTTGCCAGAGTGGGCTCGAATGCCAACGGGCTTATAATTGGAACAATCTATATACCTTCTATCGCAGAGTTAGAAGTATGCAATGTTTTCTGAAAATAAAGACAGTATATCAGACAAATATCCGGACTGTGAAATGTGCATCGTCGGCGATTTTAATTTACCTAGTGCGATCTGGAAATCGGACAATCTTAGTTCCACTGCCTCGGCTGAGTCTCTTACCCAGCTTTGGGAACGTGAATCCCTTGAGATTATCTCCAACATTTGTGCTTACCATAACTTGTTTCAGAGAAAGGATAAAGCTAATGCGCATGGATACCCCTTCGGCTTTGGTAGATGATCCCATTATTCCTCCAGATCTTTACCACCCTCTACTAATTCTGGCAATTGAGGGTATACCGAGTTGCGATAACGGCGCTGGTCCCCAACCTGATGCGTTCAACTATGACTTTAAGAGTGCAGCCTATATTCTCATTAATGACTGTCTTGGTATGGTTGCACATTGATGACGTGGTTAACGCATTTTACGATGTTGTTTGCTCGATCGTGGAATGCGTTGTTCCTGTTAAGAAGATGTCTACCAGAAAATTTCCCAGAACC
Source organism: Pissodes strobi (assembly GCA_016904865.1). NCBI lineage: Eukaryota > Metazoa > Arthropoda > Insecta > Coleoptera > Curculionidae > Pissodes > Pissodes strobi. The sequence goes on along the minus strand of JAEQML010079130.1, from coordinate 1,410 downwards.
TAAAGAATTTAGTCTTTCAGAAGAAGATAGCACACAAGACCTGGCAGCAAACTGGATCACCTTATGACTATGCTGAATTCTCGGGGCACTGCTCACAGTGCAAGGCAGCGGCACGCGACTGTTATCAGGACTTTGTACATGATTCCGAGTCCTCCCTGGTAGATAACAATATTGTTAAATTCTTCTGGAACTTTGTCAATACCAAACGCAAGCAAAATTAGTTGCTTTCGTAGATTTTTTTTATGGTGGTAGAGTGGTTGAGGGTGACCCAGACATGGTGGACCTGTTTGCAGATTATTCAATCCGTTTATTCTAACAAAAACTGTCAGATCCAACCAAATACATCACCCACTAATATTAATATTAATATTCACGATTTCCAGATTTCTATATCTAGTATATATGAGGAATTGAGCAATTTGAACCTAACAAAGGGTCCTGGGCCTGACGGCATCCCCCTTGTCTTCTCAGAAACTGGGGTTTTGTGTTGTCTCGACCGCTGTTCATAATGTTTAATGAATCACTCAGATCGGGTACATTTCCAGACTATTGCAGGAATAAGCACGGAAGCAGGGGCGATGTCACCAACTTCAGACCCATTTGCAACTTGAGCACCATTCCTAAACTATTCGAAAACATAGTACTTCACACTTAAAAGCAGTTTGGCTTTCGTCCTAATCGCTCGACTGATCTGAACTTGCTTATTTATAACGAATATATATCGGGTGTCCTCAAAGGCCTTTGACCAGGTGAACCACAATGTTTTGATATATAAGCTTAAGACGGCCGGTGTGTGCGGCACACTCCTATCCTGGGTTACTGGTTAGCTGACTAGCGTCAATAGGGAACGCGAGCTGGTACTAGACCGAACACGAGACAGCTCAGATTTAGGCGAAAATAGGGTCCCGGGGGTTTTCGGGTCGGGGAAAACGAATATGGACTTAAAAAAAACTGTAGCCCCTAGAGGGAGGCCCCGCGATAAAAAAAAATCGATTTAATAGGTGGAAAACGTCGAAAGTCGGTGTGGTAGGTCAAAAGGGGACCGTTTAAACGCAAAAAAATGTTTGGGCCCTAGGGGCCCGTATTTCAGGGCCCCTGCGTTCCCGTAGAGGTAGATGGATGAAATTTGGGTTAGGGGGGGTTTTGGTGACACTGAGTTCGAATTTGACCCGAGCGGGAACCTACGTGCGATATGTTCCGCGGTAGGAGCCGGATGAGGTCGAAAAAAATGACCCTCAAATTGTCCCCCGCACGGATTAGACTATGACTGATTACTCAGATAGTTAGGGTTCACAACTTCCAATCAGTATACAGGGTGTTTCAGAATTGAATGCTAATCCTTAAGGGTGATAATCTTTGAGTGATTTTAAGAAGAAAATGTCATATGAGCATAGGTTCGCCATCGCCTTA
>JAEQML010079129.1:0-12116 GCA_016904865.1 Pissodes strobi | reverse complement strand
ATAATACCAGAGTATAACAAACCAACGAGTAGCGACAGCTGGGGGACCAAATTTTGCTGCGCATGTGCGAAATATGAAGTCCTTCCGTCAAACTGACTTTTGTTGTAGCGCGTCAATTACGAATTCTGATAAGTGCGTTTTAGTTTTGAATTGTGTCGTAATTTCAACATTTTAAAACTGAATAAGTGTATAATCATGCCGGGTATTTCTTGTGCATATCGTGCCTGTTCAACAAGGTCTGGAGATGGAAAATCTTTCTTCAAATTTCCTCTAAAGATTATGACCGGTAAGTACATAGTTACTAACACTAATCCTCAATATAATGGTTGTTTTTTTTATATTGAAATTTAAATTAATTGTTAGTAATTGCTCTTGAAGAATAGATAAATTTTGATACAGCAGTATTAGTGGTGAAAAAGTACAATTTATAAGTGATACATTGAATTCCAAAAGACGTTAGGTACATGTAATGTGTATTGCTAGACTGGTCTAAGTTTCAAGTTTTATTTTTATCTAACAACATATATCTCCACATTTTGCATTGAGCAAAAATTTTCAAAAGTAGAATAATAATGCATCAGTATATTTGCTTAAAAGATGGTCTTTCTTATTTAGAGTATGTTCCTATAAAATTTGTTATGCTGTTCTCACATGAAGAATCTTTGGGCAATTTCCAGCAAAATAATTCTAATGTAAAGGAGTTAAATTATTCCGGCCTGTATTAGTTTGTAGAAGTTATTTGTTGTAAGGCCTGGGTTTTATGTTTAGTAGGCCTGATATTTTTCATAGTAACCTAAAAAGAGAACCTAACCAACGATTTATATTTCGCGGAAAAGGAAAAATAGAATAGAAGTGTCTTTAGTGCGTGTGAATCACAGATGTAATATTCTAGTTTGAATCATACCCTAATTTCCAGTAAATCTTCCCGAATCTTCCGAACAACAAATTTGGGTAATATTAAATATTTTGGAGAGATTATACTTCTGTTTATCAATGTCTGCTACTATTGTATAAAAGACAATGAAAAGGAGTTTACTACAAACAAAGGATTAAGGATTTTTTGAAAATAGACCGAAAAACATCATTGTAGGTTGGCCCTCCAATAACAATGAGTTAGTTGGGAATTATGGATATTTAGGCATCAAGTTGGGAACAGTTATTTGTTGCCAAAAAAACTTACCTTAACCAATAATTCCAAAACAATAAATAGTATCTTCCTAAACAAAAATTCAGCTTATCGTCAAAAAAGAAATTAGCAGAATTGCTATCTGATTCTGTTTCTAAAACACCGTAACTAAATCAGCATTATTTAGTTCTTTTATGTGATAACCCAACCTCTTAAGAGACATATTTTTTTGTAAGTTTTTTGTTAACTTTTAATTTGTATCTGTTTTTTTTTTGTTTTATTTTATTAAACATAATATTTATTGTACCTACGCAAGTATAGCATCCATATATAAAGGATGATTTGTTATTTGGATACAACGAAAAGCTAATGGAATATTTTGCCTTTATTGTAAAACTAAAGCATAGGAATTAGGTATGAAATATAATATATCTCAAATGACCACCTCGGCAAGTTCATAGACGAGTTTATATCGATAAACTTATAACAAAATTACATCACACTTGATGTTTGGAGGTTTTGCTTTAAGTACTCTAGTTTTGCCAAATGTGTAGATGTCTAATTCAAGTGCACTTACATTTTGATTGCGAATTGTAAAAGATATCACATGCAGAACTTAGCTGGCATTCCAAAACTGCAATAATATGTGCCTTGACGTGTTATAAATGCTTCATTTTCTGGGTATAATGGCAAGCTTAAAATCTCTACCCCTCCTGTATTGTAATCAAAAATTGCAAAATGACCAAGCTTGTGTTAAAAATAATTTTTTTAAATTTTATAAATTACAGTCATCATAGGTAGATCTAATGAAATTTTTCTTTCAGTGTCAAAGTCTGGACAGAAGCTTCTATTAGAAGTGATATACTGGATAAACCAGTTAAACAGATGATGGCATATAGACTATGTGAAGTTCTCTTTGAAGAAATGTGTTTTTCTAAGATAACCTCTGCAAGAAAGCACTTCGTACCTGATGCAAGTCCTACAATATTTGGTAAATATCTACAGTGGGTATTTAGGACAAGTCAAGAACCACCAAAGAAAATCAAGATCCTTGCAGGTAAATCTTTATAGCAATTTTTCATTGACATAAAAAAATCAAAGTATCAGTATTGTTTCTAATGGCACAAACTGTTACAGCTATTTCGTTTGTCTAATCATTATGACTGAATTTAGCAACATCATGTTGAATTCCATGAGTAGAAAAATTTTATTGGTTGGATTTATTATTTACAAGTAAGTTATAAAACAGTAAATACCCTGATAGGTACTCAAAATTCAGATATTTCACCTCATCCTATAATCACAATTCAATAAACAATATGTACTAAAAACACTACCGGTTTTATGAGTTATGTACCCAATAGAAAGTATCTATTGGTCACATAAATAGTTCCAGTTTTTATCTGAGTTGTACTAATTGATATTTGTCAGACACTTTATTGGTACTAACATGATATTGTTTGACTGCAATTAAATAGCCTTATGCTTGTTGTTAATACTGTATCAACAATACCTTCATTATTATTATCACTTTCAGGTCCTAATATTTCAAAAGATGAAGAAACAAAATGGGTGAATTTGGATGATATTCAACCAACCAACATAAGAAAAGATAATTCTACCTTCTCACGTTTCACCAACTATACATGCTGAAGAGCTGAAATGTCAACTAGGACTACATAATAATAATAAATCAATATATAAGGCCCTTGAAATCAAAATGAAGACAATGACTGATAAGGATAAACACTGCATCCTTTGTATCAATGGGTGATAAACTTCGTGCTATTTTAGAAGATTGTATTTTAAATTTTTAAAAGTATATATTTAAAAGTGGAAGGCATAGCAAGTGACATGGGCTCGAACTTTATTGAGTTAACTAAATGTCTAGAAATTACACCTAAAAATACAGAATTTTAGGTAGGAGGTGAGAATATGTTCTATATTTTTGACCCATGTCATTTAACTAAGGCCACCTGCAGTATCTTAAGCACACCTTTTGCTTTCAGGGTAGAAAAACGTCTTGGTCATTTATTAAATGTTTCTATAATTGCAATAAAAAGCAGTTCTACAGGTGAGCACCTAAACTCACTAATTCTCACCTTAATCCCACAACTTTTGAAAAATGAGAGCGAATTATGCCGTTCAACTTTTGAGCGACTCGACTCAATTGCCAGTGGTATGAATACATACATGAGTTTGGGTGCACTTCCAAATGAAGCTTTTGCAACAATTTATATTGTAGAAAAATCTAGTAATCTGTTTGATATCTTGAACTCCTTATCATTAAATAATTCTTATAAATTTCAGAATGTATTTGACAGATCTGATTCACAGTTGGAATTTTTAAACGAAGCTTTGGATTTTTTGCCAAATTTAAAGGTATTAAACAAAAATGGTCAATATTATTAAATGTTGGTCTATTTCAATAAGAGGTCTTCTCAATTTATGGCAAAAACTTTTAAACTGTTGGTATAAATTCAGAAAATTATTTTTGCAGATTTATTTCACTCACATCACGTGAATTGTAGGGAGAATTTAGATGATGTTCTCATTATTTTAAAATCGATGGACATGGTAGAAATTATTAATAAGGAGTCGGAAACATCAACTGCAGCTATTTCCTTGCCTGATTGGAATTACCGTAAAGTAACCGTTTCAACACAGAATGCTATCATGTCTGTGGATATTTGATGAAAAGGTGTCTGGAAGTACATTCATGTGACATTCGCTATGCTTTTAGCAGAGAATGTACTAGTATTGATGTAGACAAACTTCTGTCTCAATTTAAAGCTTTTAATGCAATTAAAGGAACTTTTGGTGATTTATCATCACCACCAGAAAAGTGGGTTCATTTTATATACAGCCTTGAAAGTATTTTCAACTAGCTGTTTAAGGACATATGTACAGGCGAAAAAAATTCTAATTATTTAGTGAATATATTTGAAAAACTTCAATTTCTCCATACCTGTTCAAATTTTCCCAAGCTGTTTGTATTAAAACTATTTATAAGACTAAAAATATTTTATACTTTAAAATTTAATAATAGACATCTCAAATGTAATAGTTCTCATAAAAAATGCATTCGGAAATTCAAAATCCTCACACATGTATAGTTGAAAAAAAATTATTGCATTTTTCATTTCATAACAATTTACCCTCATTTATGAAAACTTATGTATGTATGTATGTAAATAGGAGCGTTTAGAGCTGTGTGTGTTCTCTTAAAGCAATTTTTTTAAAAGTTATTTGATCTAGATATGGTATTCTTAATTTGTGCTCATTGCTTTGAGTAATATTGTATGGTTTATGTAACGGTAAATTGTTACCATAATGTTTATTTATAAAGCTAGTATTTAAGTTAACCGAAGTTCATGTCCCTGGGAAGACAGTTCAAGTTTTATGCCTTTAAATGTTTCTGCTAGGAATTTTACCGAATATATCTGTCAACAGTGTAAATAGAGTACCGAGACGGAGGAGGATCGAAGAACAAGGTCGGCGGGAAAGTAGGTGCTCTCTTACTCTTTACAAGAGAGGTTGCTAATGTTAGACCATCATTCAGTAATAGTTTTTTTTTTCGAGCCATACGTCAGGTATAGAGGACATAGTCAATCATCCCTCCCTGGGATGGCTTAGTCCTGCCTTTAGGTCGTAATTTCTTATTTTTGGTTGTATACGTATGTCAAAATTTGTTTACTAAACTTTGAAATTAAACATTTTTGTTGCATTTCTACCGAAATCTACGTCGCAAATTTACTTTCAATAACCTTTGATTAATAAACATTGTTAGACTAGTCAAAATTGTTGTCTTTTATTTAAATTAATAATTTAACCCCATTGTCTTCATAAGGCAACTCGGGTAAGTAATTAAGTACTCCTGACTTACATCTCCTTAGCCTACCGATAACAGTTACAGAATCAATAAAAACTTTTTGTTTGTGCTGTAGCAAGTTTTAATTTTCCTCCACATTTCAATGGTTCAAAAAATATACCCAATACCTTTGTAAATATGACACCGTAATTTAAAGAAATGGAGTACCTACTATTAATAACAAGAAGTACAATAAGAAATGTCTATTTGAGAACCGCTGAAAACGTAGTACAATATTATATTTTTCTACTACCTATCAACAACCTCTGCTACACCTCTTCAATAGCCTCCAAACCAGGCGGGTGTAAGCTTTATTTAGGTTAAAAATTGACATATCAACATCTTAACATGATAAATGAAATCATGAAATTCAGAGGGGTTCATTTTTCTCTCAACGCGCCCTCATTAAAAGAAACTAAAAATTTAAATAAAATTCCAAGAAACTATTGAGATTCCTTTATCAATAAATCGTAGAAGAAATATAAGTAATATATATTTTTATAATGAAAGCTTTTAGAAATTATTATCGACAAGGGTGACAGGAAGTAGGAAAAACCACTATATTATAGAAAAGCTTTACGGAATCGGATTCAAATATGAAAAATGATCAATTTTCCACTTCAAGTTTTGTATAGTGTAGTCGCAGAGTTGCTTCCTTTCCAGCCACTTCATGGTTTACAGCAGTTTACAAATATGAAGTCCATCTGTCATCGGCTCTGCCGGAATCGGTCCCTTGAACATCAAAGGTGCCGACGCTTTATGTCGCTACTCGTTGGTTTGTTATACTCTGATAATACTATCAGGACCAGCATCCTTCCTAATATTTAAAGATAATCAAGCAATCACTCAAAACTCACCTCAATTAGACCTATATTCGCACTAAACTCGCTTACTTGCTCTGAATATCATCTTCCTGTCCTCTCCTGAATATCAGAAACCTCCAAGTTCTAATGTATGTAAAAACTTGTGTGAGTGAGACTCTTGTCATTTTGTTTATAGTTACTTCTCAGATGTCATATATTGAATTAACTCTGGCTTTCCTAAATCCATAAAAAAATTCTTAATTTTTATATCATATATCCACCAGCGTAATACTGTGAATAATCTAACACTGCCACGCCATCAAACTCAAACGTGGCTTTAATGTCACAAATAAAAGTAATTGACAAATCGAAAATACTTACATACTAGTTGCTTAAAATTAGAAACCAAGAAGTGTCATATCGAAACGAGCTTTGCTGTCACGAAGGCCCTCGCAACATATCACAAACTCCATAAATGGTCCAAATGATAGTAAAAATTAGCCTCGGATTGCGTTATTTCAAAGATCCTTTACGCTTCACACTTAATGAGTTTCGTTTACGTAACGAAAAAACGTTTAAAAAACATTTAAAAAATATCTATTACAGTTATAAAATAATTACTAGACTCTTTTACCTCGATTTGGCGAGCGAGTAAATGGTCTAATTAAGGGTATATGTAGGTTTAAATTATGCTACTTAGCTTAATCTACCTATCTTAAATATATTTTTTTTCCTTTTGTAGGTGCCATCAATTGTATTTTAGTTATTAATTCCAAGCTTAATTTATTATGTAGAAAATAGACAAAAAATCATGGTTCTGTATCAGTCGAGGTATCAGTAGAGTAGCCATTAGAAGCTAGACTGCACCATATGTTCTATAAATTATTGTTTTTTTTTGTTTGTAGACTATTATAAAAAATAAAATATTATTATTATCATGATCATTTTTTAGTTTTTCTTGGGTTTCTCTCGGTTTCTTCTTAGGCAGACGGGTTTGTACCAAGTCTGCCCAGCATGCTAATTGCCTCGTTAATTGCTTAAGAAAGTTCAGGCTATGTTGCATATCTTCAGTATTATCCAAGGTATTATCACTCTGTATATTCTAGTCTATATCTGTATCTAGCTGAAGTTGTTTCAGATGCTGCGTAAAAGTTTTATGTGATTGATGCCTGTTGTGGATATTATGAATGACATGATCTGCACTCTTCCTTGTTTCTAGTCTTCCCACTTCTATTGCCAAGGCGGTATATTTTTCTGTTTTTTTGGTCTACTTTCTGTTGATATTATTATCTGTTGGCATCGCTACGTCTATTAGATATGTGGTCTGGTTCTTTTTATTCAAAAATGTGAGATGCGGTCTGTTGTGTGGTATAGTCGAGGGTATAGTTTTGTCAGTGTGTATGGTAGGATGGTTATATTCTGTAGGAGGATTTGCGGGTCATAAGTGACTGGTGTAGGGTTAACAGATTGACACTGAATATTTCTAAGTGCAACATAGTGAGTTTTAGTCGCAGCAATAATCCTATTTTTTATGATTACTCACTGGGCGAAGCCGTGCTGAATCGATCGGAGAGAATGGCCGATCTTGGCATATTGTTCGATAACAAACTAACATTTGTACCTCATATTGACCAGATGGTGGCTTCGGCCTCCAAAGTGCTCGGTTTTGTTATCCGTAATAGTAAACATTTCAATGATTCTTCTACAATTAAAATTTTATATTATACATTTGTACCTTCCAAGCTTGATTATGCATCAATTGTATGGAACCCAATATATCTTACTCACATTGGCCACATTGAATCTGTGCAGAGACGATTATTTAAGTACCTAGTTTTTAAAGAGGACAATGTGTACCCTATTAGAGGATTCAATCACATTTTATTACTAGCTCGTTTCGCTGAGCCTACTCTTTTCACCAGGAGAAGGGTTCAGTCAATCAGGTTTCTATATGGATTGTTGAATTCCAAGGTTGATTGTGTTTCTCTCCTGGGAGATATTTGTTCTTGGGTGCCGCGACTGGGGGCAAGGTACACTCCGTCCTTTTATCTCAGCACGGCTAGGTCCAATATTTTAAGACAATGTCCTCTTTATTTGATGTGCAGTGTATTCAACCGTATATGTAATACATGTGACATTAATGCAGATTCTCTTGAGAGTATAGTTAGCGCCGTGTTGAATTTGGATCGTTGATTGTGCTCAGTCTGATAATAGTGCCTTATACGCGAGTTATATTTAAAATTAATTTACTTCTTTCATTGTAAATGTATAATTTTCTACTAATCCGATTGCAGTAATTATTGGTTAGTGGTTTGGGTATCATTAAGCATAGTATTTATATGTATTTGTGAATTTCCTATAAGTGGGTACTAACCTGTTGGAAATAAAGGCTATATTTATTTATTTATTTATATTGTAGCACAGTTTGAACCCATTATTTTCTAATATACTGTTCGATGTGAAATTATAATATTGCACTTCTGTTGATATCAGGTTAAATTTAAGTGCTAATGTCTGGTGAATTATTTTTGCTGCTATCTTGTATCTTTTTGTGTATGCTCTTTTCGCTAGTATTTTGCATCCTCCTATTATATGTGCGATTGTTTCCTGGTGTATATGGCATTTCCTGCATAGGTAATTTATTTCTGTTTTTTTTTTCATAACGTATGGTAGTTCTTGGTTGTTATTACCTGGTCCTGTATCGCTAATATAAAGCCCTCTATTTCTTTGTGTGGATATATTCTTGGTTAATAATGTATAGGTGTTTCCTATGTAATGTATTCTATGGACATTGTTCTATTTTTATCTTGTGTTGATTGTATCATTGTGGTTCAAAGTGCAAGAGATTCAGTGGTGTGTATTCTTTCTCTACTCTGTGCAAGGAAGTAGACTTGTATAAGTGTTTTCTGAGGATGTGTGGAGTATGCGTGAGTATCTATATCTATAGTCCTTGTCCTCCTTGTTTGCTATTTATTGTGCGCTTCTCTCTACATGAGTTGGGTTGTAGTTTTATATGTTTCGTCAGTTCAGATCTAGAGTTTCTGCATCTATTTCGTTTTTCATTGTCGTTATATATATACATAATGTTTTGCTTTTGCCATATATTATTATTATTATTATTATTATATTTCTAAAGTCGATGGAATGTTAAGTTATATATTGATAAGAATAAAAGTAAGGGTATACGATTGTAGAACCGGCGTTCTACCACTATTAAGATATATTTTTTAAATTAATTATGAACTTTCTCCCTTTTCAGATACGACACTCCGACCCGTCCTCGAACATCGAGCTACTCGAGCAGGTCGTCTGTAGCGGCCGTAGCGTCTCCTGGTACTCCAGGAAACGCTACACCACGGGCGGGCCGAGCGCGCGTTCGCTACTACGACTACGAGCTAGACTATAGCACGGCGGCGGCGGCGTTGGAAGGTGGTAGCAGACATGCCACCAGCCACCGCAGCTACGACGAGTACAGCCAAGGGTCGGCGGCCTCGCACGAGGACCCTTACGATCCGTACGACCATCCGGTGGCTTATTTGCATGACAGTCCAGGCCATTTGGACTCATTGGAGGTGAGTAAATAAATATGTAAATAATTTATTTTCATCCACACACTGATGTAGCTTAAACACTGTATTTACGGTAGTTTAAGGCACGAGCAATTTCGTTGGTATAAAACCGAATTGGTGATTGATGGAAAGAGTTCAGTTCTCCTTGTCGTTGTTGGAATTTTCCTGTGCTCTATGTTTTGTCTCATACCTCAATTCCAATTTTCTGCATAACTGCCGATATCTATTATCACCTATCACCTTCAAGGAACTAACTTTTTCTGACATAATATTTCGTACATCCATGACTCGTAATCGTATGGTAAAACGATTTATTGCGAAAGCTGATAGAGAAGAATTGTCTTTATCCTGTTTATCAGCAGATGATCTTTCAGCGCATATAAATAATATTTTAAATTGTGGTCTTTGAATTTTGTAAAATGTATACATATCATGGACATTGTTATTGTCACGGTTTGATTGAACTTCCTTCTGCCACAGGTTCGCGTAGTCCAGAACCTAGTGGACGCCGTGCCCTACGCCCCACACGACATTCGCAATCTTCAAAAGGAGCGCGTCCATCTGCTCGAACAGCTTGAGGAGTGTCCCAGTTCGGGCGACGAGCTCATCAGTCCGAAGAAGAGGCTAAAACTGGATCTTCTGGACCCCACCGTTGGCGACGTCATCATTGAAGCGAACCGCGATCACAACCGAAAGGTAAAGGTAATGTAAAGTGGCAGGGAGTCTCTATGTCTGTTTTTGTTTGGTGGCGGAGATGTATCGAGTCAGTTTTACGTCGAGTCATTTCCGAAAGAGAATACGAAAAACTCCAATTAAGACATATGTTCGGCAAGAATTTATTTGGCATTCACCTGATTTCAGTAGAAAACTTGCTTTATGAATGTGACATATCTTTTATAATACATGGTGTTTGTTTAGTAAATTTTACCCGTACTTCTTATTTTGAGTCCGAAATTAGGCTTGAACTGACTTTTTACAGTTGATGTCTAACGATGGTATTGGTCTTGCACTAAAACTATTCTGCTTTGCCAAATGACCTTGTCCTGTGACTGTTTTTGTTGCTTGTTGTGTATTGCAGTTTTAGGTCTATGATTTCACGTTAGGTGGAACTGGTTTTGTATAAAAGTCTTTGCTAGTTACTTACATGGGTATATTATATGCAAAGTTGCCAGCCATTTGAAACTTTTATTGTTTATATTTTATACTTACTATTCTTTCTCCGCAACTTGTTGCATGAACTTTATATATACTTTTTCTCTTAAGACGCTTATTGTTTTGATTGCTTGACCTCATGTATTTGTTGAATGTATCCTACTAGACCGTCGCGTCGGTAAATGAAGGATACATTTGGCCAATTTTCTACTCAACTATTGCTAATAACTTAATAATGAAAATTATCTTTTTGTTTCAACGAGGGTGCATTCCAATTCATTACGAATTGCCAGTAACTTGGCTGGGCGAAAGTAAAGCGGATCGGTTGACGTGCGATAGGATGGCCTGTGTGATCTCCGGATAGGTGGTTGTTTACATTTGGGGATGTATACATAAAAGGTAACCGCAAATATTGTGGTTTTTTTTGAAGATCTAAAGTTCGACTGATTTGGTAATTGTTCTACTGCTGTAATAATAAAAATAAGATAAAAAAAATTCCTTCGAACAAGGTGGATTGATAAGAAGGAACTTTTCGTATGGGGCTATTCTATTCAAACTGTGGGGTGGGGCTATAAAACCTAATAGCAAGAAATAGAGGACCTATACACAGAATCAATCTAAGGTTTAGTAATCATATAAATTCGCGAAAATAGGACGAATTTATTAGGCCCTTATGGACTTGGAGAGAGAAATGACCGAGGAGAGAGATTAAACGTTTTCTGTATGGAAGAACACCTTTTTTTAACCTCCCTGCAAGAAGGCTTTACACTTGGAAATCATCAACGGACACAAAAGAACATATAGTTAGAAATAAAATTGATTATATATTGGTCAACAAATAAAAATAGTTTTACGTCTGTTAAAGACATAGAGTTAGACCACAGTCCATTGGTAGAGGTGTCTGTAGAATCAGATGGAAGACAGTACAAAGAAAGGACCGAAAATGTAAGCTGGATCTCCAAAAACTGAAAGATCCTCCAATCAGACAACAGGTGGAGCACGATTTGTCCAAGGCGGTTCGTGAAACAGGAGGCACAAGTACCACAAACACAATAGAAGAAGAGCTTAATCATATAACTAGAGCTATTGGTACAATCAGTGAGAAATACCTAAAAGCAAAAAGCACTAAAAGAAAATCATGGATGACAGACGAGATCCTTCAGATGATGGAGGAAAGACGAGTACAAAGAACAGTCAACCAGATCAAATACATGGAATTACAAAAACAAATTAGAAGGAAAATTAGAGGAGCTAAGGAAATCTGGTTTACCAAAGAATGTCAAGAGATAGAAACTCTCCAACAAAAATACGATAGCTTTAATGTTCATGGGAATGTTAAGGAAGCCGCTGGTATCTACAATTAATTATAAACAAACGAACTCGTATACTCACATGGCAAGAATGTATTAAGCAACTTTTTGCAGATAATAGACCAGATCCCCCACAACTGCAGACTTGCACAACCGGACCGTCAATCGCCATTGAAGAAGTTCAAACTGCCATCACGCAAATGAAAGTAGGAAAAGCCCCTGGACCTGATGATATTAGCGAGGGGCGATTCACTTCTCGCAATACTGTCACAAATTCTCTCGCAA
>JAEQML010079128.1:0-12116 GCA_016904865.1 Pissodes strobi | reverse complement strand
ATGCAATGTAATGGTTAACACTACACCCAGAGCAATGTCAGGAATATCCCAATTCCTGGTTGGAGGCATGTCTTGAATCACATCAAGCTCAATGCTCCATGTCCACGATGAAAACAGCACGACAAGAGCGAGACTCATGAAAATCCTATCACAGATAGTTTCGTCCTATCGGGACTCATCAGATGAGTTAGTTGTACATGAAGAAGTCGATTAGGGCTCCGGAGGAAAGGTCAGTTGCGTGGGAATTAAGTCTTAGCAACCGCCGTAATGGCAATATAGACCGTTGCCTTTCTCAAGATACCCAGGAAGTTTTGGTAAACCCCTAGTTATGGGTAAGTGATTTCAAGTTGTTCGAATGTAGAATTTCAAGTAGATATTTGGGGCCGAGTTTACCATTTTTGTAAATTTCGTGTTATGTTGTTGTTGTGGTTTAATTTGCGCTTTTAGGGTTTTTTTATTTGGAGCTGGTTTTCTTTTGAAGCTGGTTTTTGGAGCTAGTTTTAGTAACCGTATTCTACGGTAGCGCTTTGTTGTGGGATTCTATGACTGTTCCCATGTAGATCAGGAAGAGCCAATTTTTATCCGGAATATGATTAATCAGCACTGTTTTGACGTACAGAGAAGAACGATGGCTAATTCTCGATTATAACATCGGAAGTCTGACGCTGTTACACGAGATAAGTCTAACTTTATATTTATATTACTACACTTGGAGAGTACTATTTTGCCAGGAATATTTAATACTTTGCACAGACTTTTAAATTTTACACAGAATCTAGTACTCAATCATTTTGCGAAAACGGTTGTTTAATTTCTTTAGTAAATAATAGCATACAGCATAATCTACTGAAGTATACATTTTTAAATATCCTTTTTGTGAAGTGTTGCTACGCTAGCTTAGAAGCATTACTTACTTCTTACGGGTGCTAGATTTATGGACTATCTCTAGTACATTTTACTACATTGACAGAGTCATATTAATGCAAAACGATGCCAAGCCAATCAATATAAATTTGATATACGTTTATGCACCTACAGCCGTTAAACCAGATGCTGAAGCAGATTTTTTCTGCCAAGAAATTCAGGAAGTTCTCACTGCAGTTAAAACAGGTGAAATCACCATTGTGATTGGACACTTAAAAGCGAAGGTCGGCCAAGGAGTGGTACCAGAAATAGGGGGTACGTTTGGATTGGGTGAGCGCAATGAACATGGAGACAGGTTCCTTGAGCTGTGTAATGAATGGGGTATAGTAATAAAGAATACTTTTTACCAACTGTCTTAGCGACGTCTTTATACGTGAAAGTCACCTAGCGATGGGGCCAGAAACCAGATATATTATATTCTAATAAACGAAAGATTCCAGAACAGTATCAGACCATGGCGCAGACATTGGATCTGATCACAATCTCCTAATTGCCAACTTCAGATTTTGTTGGAAAATAATAAGGAAAGAATGTGGAAAATGGAGACAAGATGTTAGAAAACTAAAAAAAAACACAAGAGAAATTATGAAAAACAAATTGGCTAGACTTTGCGATGAAAAGAAAATCCAAACGATATTTGGCAGGACCTGAAAGCGAATTTGCAGGAGGCCACTCGAAACGTCCTAACTAGTGTACCTAAAGTAAACCATAAGATCTGGATGACAAATGAAATATTAAATCTTATGGAGCAAAGACGACTGGCAAAACCTGATCCATTAAGATATCGACAACTTGGCAGATGCATTAAAGCTAAGATAAAAGAGACTAAAATTAACTGGGTTAAAAGTAAATGTGAAGAAACTGAAAACTTGCATAAATTGCGCTACAGCTTAGAAAGCTAAAGCAAATAACAGGTATTGGTAGGAATACACCTCAAGTCACTGCATAACGATGAGGGAAAATTAGTTTTAGAACAGGGTAAACTATAGGGTACATGGAACACATATGCTAAAAACCTTTCCCAGGACAACAGAGAAGAAGACCTTAATTTTACCCCTGAGGAACCCCAAGCATAGTTGAATTTGAGGTTATCCGTGCTCTGGATACACTAAAAAACGGCAAAGTCCAGGTCATGATGATGTATATGCGGAAGGCTTCAAACAGGTAAATACAATGCTCCTGACAACAAGGACGAATTCCTCAAGACTGGTTAAAATCAACGTTTGTACCGATCCCAAAAAAGGCCAATCCCAAGAAATGTGAAGATTACAGGCTCATTAGCTAATGAGCCACGCACTAAAAGCATTTTTTCGAATAATACATTGTAGAATACCTAGGAAGTGCGAAGAAATGAGTGGGAAAACTCAGTTTGGATTTATCAGGAGTTTGGATACAAGAGAAACTCTATTTTGTCTGAAACTGCTGATAGAAAAACGTTATGACCAAAGTCAGAATGTCTACGCATGCTTCATAGATTAGCAACGTGCCTTTGACAATGTAAAGCATGAGCTGCTGGTTACAAGATTGGGAGAAATTGGCATAGACGAAAAAGACATAAGATTTATCAAAAATCTCTATTGGAATCAGATGGCAGAAGTGAGAATAAGCAACAATTTTGCGACTGAACCATTTAGTGTCTTGAAAGGGGTTCGGCAGGGATGTATTTTGTCGCCTCTACTTTTCGACATATAAGAGCTGCAAAATCTGATTGACAAAATAAATGTCCATGGAAAAAGACACTGATTAAATATTAATATATCAAAAACAAAAGTAATGAGGATTGGTAGACAGACCGCGGTTCCCTGCATCTTGATTAACGGAGAGACGATCGAGGAGGTTTCCAGATTCAGGTATCTGAGTGCTATCATTAATAATAAGTGGGATTGTGATGAGGAAATCAAAACCAGAGTAGGTATGGCCAAAACAACATTTTTGAAGCTAAAGAACATGTTGCTGCATATAGACTTTCTCTTGAATTTCCGATTTAGTTAAATGATACGTATGGCCTGTGCTGTGCTACTGTACGGCGCTGAAACGTGGTCTGTTAAAGTAAGATCAATAAATCGCATATAGAAGCTTTGGAAATGTGGACCCTTCGCAGGCTGTTAAGGATATCGTGGACCGAACACACTACCAATGAAGAAGTACTCAGACGAGCAGGATCCGAAAGGCAACTCATGAATATCGTGGTGAACGGTATTCTATCCCGAAACTGAAGGTCTCCGAGGACCTGGTAGAAAACAGCACTCTTGGTTGCGTAACATCAGAGACTGGAGTGGAATAGCAAACGCTGTTTCGTCAAGCTGAAGAAAACACCCTATCATGTTGGGATGAGGAAACTGGTCAAGTGACCCCAATGTGCGCAAATCATATGGGACTAGAATAAGAAGAAGAAGAAGATAATCTAGATTCAGCGGCCCCATAAAACATTTTTGTTAAATCCGTTTCGTTTTTTAAAATCCGTTAAATAGAATCGAAATTATAGCGTTTTATAATTAAGGAAAAATTTCGCTTAGTTCATCTATTAAACAAGGCAGTAGAGCAATTCGGCACTGTTCTTTTACCCTCTTGCACGCGTTTCTATGGTTACGCCGTCCGGTTGCCATGGTTACGTTAACAATTAGTTTAAGAAACGGATGCGCGCTAACTACTCTTAGTATTTGTCTATTTTGATATTTTTAAATGAATTGGTGAGTTTTATAACAATTTTCCGTATGAGATCGAGAAATACGAGAAAATCGATGTTAAAGGGAAGCATGCAGAAAATCATATTTTTGATGCATTATGGATGATTTGAACAATACGTCTTTCAATTTTTTGACATGATTTAGGTTAATAAAATATGTAGATTTATACATTTAATTGCTTATTGAAGACAGTTAGAAACTAGAAAAATGGGTTATGATCGGAAAATTTTGACATTTTGTCATTATCAGGTGCACCTTCTGGCGATTTTCATAATGCCTAAATTCCTATTCGCTTTACAATATAATTAAACCACCTCATTTGAAAAAGTACTGAAGTTAGAAAAACCGAGATTTATTTGAGAATATTTGCTGTTTTTATGTCTATTTTGTTCCATCGCTAGAAAATGTACCAGTATAAAAATGAAAATGCCGAGGAAACGCGTTGTTATTTAAGCTTCTCGTATGGATTTTCGAAATCTACATAAAAAGGTCTTTATATTTGATAAATTTCAAATTTATTTGAAAATATTTGCTATTTGTATATCGATTTTGTTCCATCACTAGAAAATGCACCAGAGCGTTAAAATGAAAATTCCGAGGAAACGCCTTGTTATTTAAACTTCTTGTATGAATTTTCGAAATCTACATAAAAATATCTTTAAATTTGATAAAATTCAAATTTATTTAAGAATATTTGCTATTTTTATGTCGATTTTGTTCTATCCCTAGAAAATGTACCGGAGCGTAAAAATGAAAATTCCGAGGAAACGCGTTGTTATTTAAACTTCTCGTATATATTTTCGAAATCTACATAAAAATGTCTTTAAATTTGATAAACCCCAAATTTATTTGAGAATATTTGCTATTTTTATGTATAATCAAAACTTTAGCATTTTATAATTAAGGAAACATTTCGCTTACTTCATCTGTAAACAAGGCAGTAGAGCAATTCGGCATTGTTCTTCCACCCTGTTGTACGCGTTACTATGGTTACGCCGTATGGTTGCCATGGTTACGTTAACAATTAGCTTTAAGAAACGGATGCTGGCTAACTGCCCTTAGTTTTTGTCTACATGTTTTGCGAATGTTGATGTTTTTAAATGAATTAGAGAGTTTTATAACAAAACCGATGTTAAAGGGACGTATGCAGAAAATTATAAAAAAAATATAAGTGTCCATACTTCGGCATTTTTACGAGTTTATTTTTGAGGCATTAAGGATGTTTTGAAGGAATACGTCTTTCAATATTTTGACATGACTTAGGTTAATAAAATATGTAAATTTATACATTTAATTGCTTGGAATCTATTTGAAGACAGTTTACGTTGGGGTTTGGAACCTTCGGCAACATGCACTAAAACATTAGTAAAACATTAGTATTGAAGACAGTTTGACAAATTTGGCCATTTTGTCATTATCAGATGAAGTGTCATAATGCCAAAATTCGTATTCGTTTTACAATGTAATTAAATCTCCTCATTTCAAAAAGCCCTTAAGTTAGAAAAAAGCGAAATTGGGTTTTTGCTACGAAAAAATTTCCCAGATGTTGCATTTTGTGCAAAAATCATAAGAAAAATATCCTGTAGGTATCTTTTCCATTATTTTTCATTAGGAATATTGTGTGAATTATTTTCATCATAATGAAATAACATATTAATTTTTTGTTAACACCGTGTAAAACATGCAATTTTGAATCTTCCAAAATAGTTTTTTTTCTAATTGCTTCACAAATCATTCCGGTACAAAAATGGCAAATCAATTTTCGCTTTCCTAGTTTCACATTTTCAAAAATTATTTCATTTCACACCCGGTACGGTATGTTATTAGTATCCAATAGTGAAAACCGCATTTTAATACGTTGATTCATATCAAAAATATCCGTGTTCGAAATTAAATACATATTTGTACTTACATTTGTAATTATGGCCATTGACGGGCAGCGTTGTACACTATTTAATATAAGGTATACTGGAGGTAAATACCGGGTATTCTTCACTTATATTCATGCAATGAACTACAGATTTAGATGTCAAGGACGAGGATGGGAGGAGGTGTTTCATTACGGAAGATGACTGATTTTTATTGTTGGGATTTTCGCGAAGCTCATTTTAATTCCATACCTTTGGTCGGCGCCGAACATTTGTTGATTTTTAATTTTGGATAATTGTTAATTTTTTTTCGATTAAGCAAAGCCAAGTGGGTAATTCCGCGGTATGACAACGGCTCCTGCATAAGTTTTCATTTTTTTTTAATCGATTTTATAGAAGTTTCCATTCTTTTTCGTCGTTTATTAATAATTATTATTATAACTCAATTTAGTAGTTACCAAGAAGAGCCATTTCTATTTAGAAATCCTCAACCACTAATGTGTTTTGCGTAAATAAATCCAAAGCAACTTTGACTAAAAAAAGGTTTCTGGCTTAGAGATCCACAGCCTCTTTGACTAAACAAAGTTTTCATTACACATATCCATAGCCTCCTTGTTTAAACAAAGGTTTAATTGCAGAAATCCACAAGGTTTTTATTTGAGAAATCCTTAATAAATTAGACTTCACATAAAGTGTTTGAAATAAAAACGTTTTTTTTTTTGGCTAAGATAATATAAGGACATGTTTCCGATCCTGCCTAGACTGAAATAGCTGCTATTTGGGATTTCGGTAGTCGCGAATTCATACTTGGACCGTCTCCAAGAATACTTAATTTAGGATTAAAGTGCATCGAGGGTTAACAATTCGACATTGAAATATGCGCTCGTACGCGGCCTTATTTCCAGAAAAATGACTTAAGTTATTTCCTTTTCGCCGGTTTAATATGCCTTTCATATTAAACAATTTCTGTATGTTTTTTTTGGGTCCTAAAGAGTAATTCATTTATTATAACATGAACTTATGTTAGGTTTTTAGGTTATTTTTTTAATAATTAACTTTTAATATACTTTTTACTTAATCTTTCACCGAATATTGTTTTGGTTGCTTGCCTACTTAATAGCTCAATAGAAACCGCATAGTTTTTATTATGCTTGATAAACGAGATAAATGGGACACCCTGTATAGCAATGATCTCAAAATATTACCCGGCCAAACTTCCAGAGGTGACGTTTTGAGTGATTTTAAGACGAAAAGTTTATATAAACATGGATCCGTAAATGCATTGTTTTCAAAATACTGGGTGGTCAAGTTAAAAAAAAAGATAGTGTACGCCACTGACTTCTTTCTAATTTTTGTGGTTATATCGAATTAAGCAACTAAAAATACAACTTTTTTGCCCCCTGAATCATATTCGTATCCTGCTTACTTTTTAAGGAAAAAAATTAAAACCACTATTTCATGTAGCTAGACTATAGCACAAAAATTGATTATATATATTTTTTTATCAAAAACTAAGCTAAATACGAAGGTAATACAAGGGGCAGTAAAGTTGCATTTTTAAATGTTAAATTTGAAAAAAATATAGAATTTTTAAAAAAGTGACTGATTCAAATTTTTTTAACAAAAGTATCCAGTAGAATGACTTCTGAGACGCCACTGGACTTAATAATAGATAATCTAACTCAAGCTAATTTAGCCCCCTACTACAGTAAATGCCACTGCCAAATTTTAACAAAATCGACTAAAGGATTATTAAGATTTTTACAAAAAAACGATATTTTCTTTAAAGTTTGACACCCTGTATCTTGGAAACAATGCATTTCCGGACCTATGTTTATTTAAACTTTTTGTCTTAAAATCACTCAAAGAGCTACCCCTTTAAATAACACCCTGTATATTTAGTGTGTTAATTTTGAAAGAATTATTGAAACGTCCCCGTCATTTTAGCTGTCATTGACCGTTGATCCATGAAGCTGTAAAATAAGGACGGGTCAGCTCAGGTTTCATGATCAAAGACTGTTTATGCAATTTTTTTAAGTGCAAGTTTCTGGATAGTCAATGAAACTGAGGTGTCATCTAACGCTCGATAACGACAATTTAATTAATTTTGGTGAAATTTTCTGGGCACGTTCCTTTTGACGCTCTTCGAATTCTGTTGAAAATGGCGAGTATTTTTTGAAAAATCTAGAATCGAGAAGGTTGAGACGACAATTTGATGCTAAATTTATAGGAGAAAAAACATCGATTTTTAGGACAAAAAAAATAATTTAAAAAAAAAGCCGATTACTTAACAAAAATTAACGCTAAAATTATGTGTGAAGCCACTCTGGAAATGATGCCTTTAATACAGGGTGAGCTAGTTTATTTCAAGTTTTGACAGGACACGTCACCACATAATATTTTATTACTGGAAAACCAAATAATATGGAGCAACCAAACTTCCCTACATTAAGGAGGAGGGTTATGAGCAAAACATATCAAAAATCGCGAAAGTTTTATACTTTGCTTTTAGAGTTTTATGGGAAATTGCAATATTTTTGCATAACGGTTAGGTTAGAATATGAAGATTTAGACGTTTAGTTGCCTGAAATTTCTTTGAAAACGGTTTGAGGCTGCTACTCTGGGCTAGGATCAGAAAATTTTGACATTTCTAAGTGATTAGTTCTGTCACAATTATGGCAGATTGCTCAGGGGATGTACGTCTTGTGCATACGGGCCTGGCTAGCACGAGCTGCCCTATCCGAAACACTTCATGTTTCTTTTAATCTTTGAGGTACTTCCTATACTATTGGTCACTCTGGCAATTTTCTTCCTAATTTGGAGTGGTAGAGAGAAACTTTTCTCGACCGAGGCAGCACCACCCCATGTCCCATTGAAAGGATTGGTTATAATCTTTCCAGATGTTTCCAATTCTGGGGTATGGCGCGGTTTTCCTCCTTCTTCCTTACACCTCTTAAAAATACTGATACTGATGATGGATTTAACTAATACAAAATATTACGGAGGTAAAATACTCTCCCATTCAGATCTCCGGGTGGAGAGTGTACGGGGTGGATTCACATCGAAGAAAAACAACTTAATAATTGACTTCAGCAACATCAGAGGTCTTAATGCTAACATTAATAGCATCTGGCTCACTTGATAGTATGATGTCTATACTTTCTTCTATGGCTGCCTGGTATGCCATGTCGTTTGCCCTAACTGAGCGATCTGCGTTTATTTGTAGAACTTTCATTTCGGGGTTTTGGTGCCTGTATTTGGTTTCTTTTCTTATCAATCATCTTCCTAAAAAGTGGGCATCTTATGGAATCCATTCTATGTCCCTTTCTATTACAGCTGCCGCAGAAAGAGTCTTGCATGCACTCTTTCACTTTGTGTCCAGCCACTTCGCAATTCATGCACATTGCTTTGCGATCGGGTCCTAAGCATTTCCTTGGTAGCATATTGTCTTCTACACCTGCAGTTAGTTCATCCGATGCGTATGAATAGGTCTTTCCACACACTTCTTGCTTGGCTATTATGGACTTCAACGATAGCTGTTTTTGTGCCAAATTTGGTTTGCATCATAGTCTTTATATTAGAGTATTTCGGATCGATTCCCGCTTCCCTCTGAATTGCGTCAAGGATTTCTCCCTCAGTAGTCACCTCGTCAATGTCATAAACATCGTCACCGCCCTTCGCACGGTAACTTCTGCGTTAAGGATCTTGTCTTGTATCTGTTTTTTGAGAATTCCGGTCATTTGGCCGCCGATGACCTTTATTTGCATATCCTTGGTACCTGCTAACTTCCTCACTAAGGTTACTTTGCAGTATGTAGCAGACTCACCCAGTACTATAATGTTATTAGTTATTAGTATTAGGCATAGCAATTAAGGTCACGCTGAAATAGCAATTATAAGCGGGCCAGGTGAATGTACGATTTAAACATATATCTTGGAATAAGAATAAACGTAACCATCAACTGAGGTAGTTGTTTCATTGAGGTACGTAATCAGGGGGTGGCGAATCTAAAAGTATTACAACTTCCACTCCTAGTTGAGTTATATCTATTGTGTCCTTCATAAAGATAGGTACATAATAGACAGGAAAAAGTATAAAGATCTAATCAAATGGATCATACAAACATACAGTTGAATAACTTAACTGCAGAAAGCCCCTGGAACAGGGTCTGGAACTATATAAGTGGAAACAAAGGTAAAGCATCTAACACCACAATAATATAAGACGACAGGGAGCTTAATGGGAGAGAAAAATATACATACATCATAGATAAGTATCACCCCAAGAGAACCTTGGACGAGGAAACGGAACTAAGGGCGATGGACTCAACTATTAATGGAGTTCAGACCGAAGATATGGTGATATATGACTGGGAGGTAGAAGACGTCATGAACACAAAGGCTAGTGGCAAGGACGGTATGACCGTTAAGTTCATCAAATCTATCTGGGAGTCCCGTAAGGAGCTTATACTCACTATTATCAAGGAATGCGGGAAAAGGTACATATTCCCTCTACGATGGAAAAGGGCGTGGCTTGTATGGGTTACCAAGGGGGACGGAGGACTGAGACCCATTTGCATCCAACCTCTAATGGGTAAGCTGCTGGACAAATTATTAAATAAAAGACTGCAGACAGACATGGAAACGAGAGGGATAGTATCGGAAAGGCAGTAAGGGTGTCGTAATGCTCTGTTGATGCTCTGATTAGTGACATAAAACGCGGGAAGATGGCAAAGAAAACTCAGCTGGTTATAGCGCTGGATATGAAGAATGCTTTCAACTCTGCCTGGGGACATAAGATTGTCAATCGCATGATAAGCAAAGGGATAAACATGAGCATAGTCCGGCTCTGGTGGAGCTTTCTGAGGAACAGATCAGTGATAAGCGGAGAAGTTGAGGCTGAAATACACAAGGGGTGTCCGCAGGGCTCGAACCTGGGGCCAACCTTGTGGTTGATACTAATGTAAGAATGGTTTGACTGTATGAATGAATTGAAAGTGGAATGGGAGATGAATGATGAACCGGGTGAATGTGGAAGGTTGGTCTTACAGGCATATGCGGATGACTAAGTGGTTATCATCCGGGGCAACTCGGGCAAGGATATAGAAATGAGATGGGTTAGCCTTGTTGTCCCTCATGCAGGTATGACTAGGCAGCCTTGGCTCATTCACACTGGACAGAAGACCCAAACGGATGACACTATAAAGTACCTTGATATAGTATTAGACAGACAGGGGTTATTCCTTGAGCACTTAAAATACGTAAGGGCAAAAATTACTAAGTCAACGATGACCATAAGGGGCATAATAAGGAGAAAAGGTACTTACATTGACGAAGTTGCACGGCTAACTTGGGAGAGAGTCTTCAAACCCGTAGAACTGTATGATGCCGAAATGTGGGGCGTCAAGGCGGGAGACTCAAGAGTTAGGAAGCAACTCGACGCGCTGCAGAGATTGATCCTCATGGGCCTGGGCAGAGGATACTCGACTACACCTACTGCTGCGTTACAGGTTATCAATGGCACCCCACCGCTATGGCTTGAGACACGTAGTCTGTATGAAATGAGACAGACACATTGGAAGGCAGTTGTGAGGGGGAAAGCTGAGGAAGGCAGGCGCACCCGGGTGGATTACTACAACAAGAAGAACATGAACACATCGGGGAAATAGTCAGGGTATGGACAGATGCCGCGGTGCACGAAGAGAACTATGGACTTGGGGCGGTACTACAGCATGCTGGTACACATCACTGTGTGTCCTGCCATATAAGCATTTGGGCAGATTGGTTCTTCAGGCCGAGCTCAATGGAGTTCTGTATGGACTGAAGAAAGCGGAGAAGATTATAAATGATAAGGAGTTAGCAGATGTACATCTAATTGTGACAAATGGCAATAAGCAGGCGATTGAGGAAGGGTGTAACTACGACTCGAAAAAAAGGGACGCAGTAGTGATACAGGAATTGGTGAGATCACTAGAGATCAAGAGAATAACAGTACGCTTCAAGTGGGAAAGGAGGCAGCAAGCGGAGCAAGGAGGACGAGTTCATAAACTGACCAGGGAGTCGCTAAAGGACTGCTCTGAACATGGGATACTGCAAGATAATTATATACTGGAAAAGAGTGAATAGAATAAGATTAGGCAACGCCTACTTATGGCCCAGTGGCAGAATATCTGGGACCTGGAAGAGAAGGGGAGAACCTTGCACAGGCTTTATAACAAGGTAGGTAAGGATAGGTTGAAACTGAGTAAAAAAGGAACCCAACTCGCCACGGGGCACGGTAACTTCAAGCATTATCTAAGAAGATTCCAGAGAGGAACAGTTGTTGATGACGTGTGTGGTTGTGGACTGGGTGTACATAACGCAGAGCATGTGCTTTTCGATTGTAGGTACGAAAGATGTTTGGATGCTAGAGCGGAAGTAGTTTAGAGAAAGGGAGATTTGATATTTCATTTTAGGGATGATAAGGGAAATTTGAACACTACATACTTGGATATATTTAACGAGCTCGCCGAAATATCGGTTGAAAATAACTACTATGTTACATAGTCAACAAGGAGGGAGGTAATTGATAACTGGGGTTGTAATAGTAATTATAATTAGATGAGATCATCCTCGTCTTTGAGAGGAATGGTAGGGTT
>JAEQML010079127.1:0-12117 GCA_016904865.1 Pissodes strobi | reverse complement strand
GTTACTCTTTGTTTGCGGTCAGACAGATAAGAAGCTATTAAAGCTACTGTCGACTCGCCAAAGCCTATATAATGTAGCAAAGCCAAAAGAATTTCGTGATTTACCAACTCAAAACCCCAGAAAAATCTAAAAGAACCAACACCGTGGCTAACTTTTTATCCAGAGCATTCAAAATGTCGTCAGTTACATGAATTAATGCAGTGGTGCAGCTATAACCTTTACGAAAACCAGACTGATATTCTGGTATCAAATTATTAAAATTTAAACATTCCAGAATTTGCAGTTCCATAATTTTCTCCATTACTTTTGAAAGAACAGGAAGAATACTTATAGAACGAAGATTATTAAATTCTGTGGGGTTTTTTATTTTAGGTAAGGGAATAACATTAGCTTGCTTCCATATTTAAGGAAAATAATTTTTTTCAGGCAGACATTTATGATGTGAGTAAGTGGATTAATTATCGCAGGGCAACAGAGCAAAATAATGCTTATATTTAAATTATCAACACCAAATGCTTTACTTTTTATAGTTTGTAAAATTTTGATGACCACATCTTGAGCAATTAAATTAAATTTAAATTCATTGGGAGAAATTTTGGGTTGTTTAAAAAAATTAACAAATTCATTATCAGGTTTATTATTTTTATTATTTATTTCGGTAAAAAAGCTATTAAGTTTCTCGACGTCTTGCAAATGCAAAGGCCGTTGAACATTGGATTTTCTGGAAATATCAATATTTTTTAATTCACGCCGAAGTTTTTTATTATCACAAGTTCCAAATTTATAATTCAAATACGCTCTCTTTTCAGCTCTTATTGCACTGGTTGTGACATTTCTAAATTAATTGTATGCATTCCAATCATCCCGGGTTTTACTTTGTCTAAATTTAAAGCTCTATTACGAAATTTCTACATTAGTCTTATATTTGGAGTTATCCATGGACAGTACGGTTTGGTTTTATGATTCACTTTAATTAAAGGGGCATGTAGATCTATAATATTAAGCACTGATTGATTAAAGAAATCTATTTTGTGGTCTATATCTATCATATTGTACCTAGTGTGCCATGGTACTAGCTCCAAGTCAGATATAATTTTAGCATGATCCACAGCATGCAAATTACGATAAATAAAATTAATGTCGGGGTGTTCAGGGGTTTCAAATTTAATTTTACAGTAAACAAGCAAATGATCTGATATACCAACATCTCTTACCCCAAAATCCTCAATTGAATCCACATTCGAAAAATAAGATCAACTAAAGACATACTAAAATTTGACACTCTTGTAGGTTCTGTTATAACTTGCTTTAATCCATAGACCTCAGTAAATTCGAGTAAAGGAGAAGTTGTACTTAAACCCAAAACATTAATGTTAAAGTCGCCAAGTAAAAAGATATGATCATAAGTTGCGTAAAAATCGACTAAAACAGTGTCTAAGTGAGAATAAAATAAGTTTAAATCACCCTTAGGTGGGCGATATATTGTCACGATTTGTATTTTTTATCTGTGACGCCACGCCTTACTTAGCGTGTAGGAGAGTAACTCAGATTTAGGAACGCACTACGTCAAGTTGAGAAGAGATAATAAAGGAGACACATCGATAAAAACAGTAACAAGTTTATTTACAAACAAACTTAACAACGGTTAGACTGTATACTAATAAAGGCGTGTTTAGTATTATAGATGAATTAAGAGTTTACACTATACCCAATTAATACGACATGCATGTCTTCTCGAGGGAGGCTTAGTTCAAAGTTTGTCTAGCAAGCGACGTCACTATTTTAATAAAGTTTATGTGAGCGGAGTTGTCTTTTATTTAGGTATTTGTTCTGATATTTATAAGGTAAGTCTTTTAAGTTTATCACGACTTGCTAAGGCACTTTCACTACTTTTTAAAACTCCCCAGAAACTATCCCTTTACTGGAAGTTCCGATACTTCATAAATTCGACTCTCTCTATACTTTTAGTAGCCCCCGAATGCCGTATACCTGTGCATACGTTCATCCAGGTTAGGTAAGGACCTGACAACCTTATACCTCTGCATAAGTATTCTCAGTTATGGGGGTTGTGGGATAGAACAGCTAGAAGTGGACGTACCTGTGTACTGCCCCGCAACTAGACTGAGCGGTTTGAGAGACCCGAAAGCCTGATGAACTTGGCGTTTGCCTGCGTATTTATATGTTACAAAATGCTGATGGCTGCATCATTAAGGATTAAAGTCGCTCCCGTCGACCGCTCAAGTTGTATATAATTAACAGTGAATGTTTATATAACATTTTTCAAGTTCAAGTTCAAACTTACGACAGGGTGATATTTAATTAATGATTTTAATTAGTTCACACATTCCCCCTCCCTGATAACGTTGGTCCCCAACGTTTTAACCTTTTAACTTATTTGCTTTAAAAGAGAGAAAACCGACCTCAATTCGAGAAGACATACTGTATTGCACCTAAATTTATTATAATTTAATATATATTTCGTCAGTGGACTTGTTCTGGCTTAGATCCACCCATTTCCATTTCATGTAGTAAGTTCTTGTATGGTTTGCCTCGCTCTTTGTGCTAGTTATAGGTACATGTAACAAAAGAAAAATAGTTTTACAAGTTATATTAACAATGTTATAATCTTATCCTATGTTTTCTTATTTGTGACGTTTTTAGTTGTCTTATTAACAAAATCTTAATTTGTTAAACTCGGCTTTTTACTAGAGATGTATTATCTCAAAATGTATTTGCTTCTATGGCCAATAACGTTTTACGTCTTAGTTTTCATTGTGATAATAAAGCAACTACGTGACAAACGTATTATTTGAATACGGTTCTGTCTTTTACCTTATTACTAATTATATATGATAAAAACTCTCTCGATTTTATTTCTTTAAGCTTATTGATCTATTATACCTTATATACAGGGTGTCCGGAAATAGCATCGCCAAATTACAGAGGGTGATTCTACATAAAAAAACATGAACATTTTTTCATATGAACATTGGTCCGAAAATGCATAGTTTCCAAGATACAGGGTGTTAAACTTTTTATAAAAGATCAGTTTTTTGTTAATATCTTAAATATGATTTTACTGATTTTTGTTGAAATTTGGCAGGGTTATCTGTAGTAATATGGGGCTCATTTAGCCTTAATTAGATTAAAAATATAAAGTCCAGTGGTGTCCCGGAGGGCATCATACCGAATATTATTGACAAAAAAAATGTGCGCCGCTGACTTTTTCAAACATTTTATATTTTTTTCGTATTAAGCAACTAAAAATACAATATTTTTGATTCTCGAGTTGTTTTCGTATCTTGCTTCGTTTTCGATAAAAAAAAGTTAAAACCGGTTTATTACATTTCCAAACTTTTTTGATAAAATCGATATTTTTATTTATATCTTAAATATGCTTTTACTGATTTTGTTGAAATTTAATAGGGTTATCTGTAGTAATAGGCGGCTCATTTAGCCTTAATTAGATTAAAAATATAATGTCCAGTGGCGTCCCGGAGGCATCATACGGAATATTATTGACAAAGAAATGTGCGCCACTGACTCTTTTAAACATTTTATATTCTTTTCGTATTAAGCAGCTAAAATACAACAACTTTGTTTCTTGAATTGTTTTAGTATCTTGCTTCATTTTCGAGAAAAAAAAAATAAAAACCAGTTTCTTTAGGGCACCAAATTCTACATCAAACGCTGTAATAAACTGGTTTTATTTTTTTTTTCTCGAAAACGAAGCAAGATACGAAAACAATTTAAGAAACAAAAATGTTGTATTTTTAGTTGCTTAATACGAAAAAGATATAAAATGTTTAAAAGAGTCAGTGGCGCACAATTCTTTGTCAATAATATTCGGTATGATGCCCCCAGGGACGCCACTGGACATTATATTTTTAATCTAATAAAGGCTAAATGAGCCGCCTGTTACTACAGATAACCCTATTAAATTTCAACAAAACCGGTAAAAGCATATTTAAGATATAAATAAAAATATCGATTTTATCAAAAAAGTTTGAAAATGTAATAAACCGGTTTTTACTTTTTTTATCGAAAACGACGCAAGATACGAAAACAACTCAAGAAACAAAAATATTGTATTTTTAGTTGCTTAATACGAAAAAAATATAATGTGTTTGAAAAATTCAGCGGCGCACACATTTTTTGTCAATAATATTCGGTATGATGCCCTCCGAGACGCCACTGGACTTTATATTTTTATTCTAATTAAGGCTAAATGTGCCCCTTATTACTACAGATAACCCTGCCAAATTTCAACAAAATCAGTTAAATCATATTTATGATATTAACCAAAAACTGATTTTTTATAAAAAAAGTTTGACACCCTGTATCTTGGAAACTATGCATTTTCGGACCCATGTTCATATGAAAAAATGTTCATGTTTTCTTATGTAGAATCACCCTCTGTAATTTGGCAACGCTATTTCCGGACACCCTTTATAGTGCAAACCTATCCGTTTTGAAAAAATTTTTATACTGGCTTATAATGCTATTTTTTAAAACTAGATTTTTATGTCTATGGACATTAAATTGCCTTTCATATGATATCTCCTCTATTAAGATGCGTCCATCCCAACAGAGGTGACATTAAGTCATTGTCTTTATAGCTGTTAGTTTTTTGGGAAAAGGTCTGTTAATGGGGTATATCTATAAAGATAATGAATTTTTTCCTTCGGCATTAAAAATCAACTTATTGCGGCTCTGTCTAAAAATAAATTACCTATCCTATATTAACAATATTACGGTATGTTAAACTTATTTCTTTTTAGAATAAAATCCAAACGCCGGTCCTGTCTATATTCTATCTAGCCATTGTTCTTTACTTTTTAAATCCATTATTTACAGATTTATCAAAACTATATAGTATATAGACATTCCCGTCTATGTATAAAATATTTGCTAACATCATTATAATAGTTTATTGACTCAGTTATATTTCTTGACCTATCCAAAACTTGCTGATATTTGTATATCAAATGACACAATTTATTTTACTTGCTGACTTAATTCAACATGCCAGTTTTAGAAATTATGCAACATATCATATTTATGACTTTATGAATCTTATTATTTTCTCAAGTTATTGACTTGCAATGCGATCTTGCGTCACTTTATAATAATGATATTCAAATTACATTTACAGTAAACATTATGTAAATTAGCTTTAATAAACGAAAATTATACGTTACGCTTTTTAGCGACTGAATAAGTCGTTGTTTGTAGATTCCTTTGCTGTCGGACGTTCCATTTAAGTAGTTTGCTTTTGTGTTGCGGACTGCTTGTTTACGCAAAGCCTGGTAGATAGCGCTCGTAGTTGTCCCTTTTGGTTTCGTAGCAGATACAAGTCGTAGTGGGTTCTTTCAGTTCTTTGTTTCTTGAAAGGCGTGGTAAAATGGCGTCGACTTGATTTGCTTCTTCGTGTGTTGGCATTGGATGGGCTAAAGAATACAATCAAATATAAGTCTCGTGAATATGATTTTTGGCAATATTAGATACTTGGCAAGATTTGATCTAAGGTTTGTTATTATTGAATTATTTTTTAAATTATCTAATTCGTTGTCTACTGCTGCAGGTATTTCAATCATATATATTATAATTTCTTATACTTTTTTATCTTCTAGGAATCCCTAGTCGAAGAATGGGGATACTTCTGCTAGTGATTGTTCGAATTGCTTAGTCCTGTATGGACTCGATTGGTGCTTTCCAATGGCTTCTGACTGGTCCTGGATTGTGATCCATGCGGCATGTTCTCAAGGTAAGGTTATATATACATTATTTACAATTTCTTACTGATTTGCTATACACTTCTTGGTATCGCTTACATATACATTTTCCCATATATTTATTTTATTTTATGTTTCTTATATTTACTTTCCATATCTTAAGTTTTTCTTACTTAAGGTTTACTTTAAATGTATATAGGCACGTTATGTATATCTATGCTAGCTTTATGTAAAACATATAGGGCATTGTAACTATGTTATGCTATGTATCTATGCTTCATTACGTGACGTGCTTTATGTAAATTGTGTAGGACAGAGAAACATTATATTATTATTTATATATCCCCGTATGCTCTCACACATTATATAAACATCTTTTGCTTATATGTTTCTCCATTATTTCACTTTATTAGCTTTACATAAACACCTTTTGCTTATATATTTCCTCACTATTTACGCTTCTTCTTTTCTCAAAAACATCTTCTATATTTCTTCTCACTTTACATAAACAACTTTTCAACTTCTGTATGCTTCTTCTATATTCTTCATGCTTTACATAAACATTTCTTGCTTATGTAACATTTCACCTGGGTACTTTGCCCTTGAGCTTCTCTGGTACCAAAATATTGGCTCGACTTCCTTGAACGTCAGCGTAGCTACTTCAGTCCCTATATGCTCAACTTTTCCATGCCTACATTTTTTGCTGTGACGTTATCTTTTAGACCATCCGTCGTTGCAGTTTTATTTAGGCCGGAGAACACTTTATTTTATAATACTTTCTCGTATACACATATATTCCGCCTGTATATACTTTCAATACACAATTTTAATGGCAACTCACATTTACTTGTGCTTTACTGTATATATCTTCACATTTGCCTCACCTATTTAACTTGCATACATAGTTTACTACTCTTCTCGCTAATATTCACCTAATTCATTCTTCTAACTTCATTTTTCTTCATAAATCCTTCAATGTCCTATTATATTATATAATGTTTATTATTCTATATTCAGTTTATTAACATCCTAAGTGTTTTTATTTATATATTTATCTTATTAACACTCGAGCTTATATTATGCTATGTTTCACTATATATTTTTCTTATTTATATTTTAACCTCCTAAGTGCCTTGTATATATCATTTTCTATGAGCACTTGGGTTTTATGTTTACACTATTTACATTTTGAAGCTTCGGGTCTCTCCTAGTTTTTGTGTTTTGTTTCACTTGCTTAAATTCTTCGTTTACTTGAGTACTTGTTCTTTATAATTATATTTTTCCTATCTTCGTCCTCTTCACTAGTTTCTCCTACGTCCTGCTCCATGGTTTCCTTTAGTTTCTCCCATATACGTAAAAATAAATATACTGCTAAACCTTCATTTGGTTAATGAGTGGAAAATGAAGTCAACACTAAAAGATGGGAATATCAATTTTGCATAAGCCTATCTTTGTCCTTCAAAACATTGTTTGTGCGCACGCTCTGTAGGGAACGGTCTGATTGGTCCATTTGTCGCGCGTTAAACTGGCCGAGGCCGACCCCGACCACGGCCACCTATACAAGGCCAGGAAGCAGCAAATCTTGCCCTTCTACTACCCAGTGCTTCCTTATTAATCTTAAAATAAGGCAATATGGTAAAACTGGACACAAGTTTATTAATTATAAAAATAAATATGAGAAATATAGACATGAAATAAAAATCATATCAAAGATAGGGATAAACTAAAGTTACGAGTAGTAGATGAACGGAATATCTGAATAACATAATTGTTTTGTATTATGCTTGTTGGCTTATAATTTCCATTTTTGATAATATGTATGTATTAATAAACTAACCCAAACTATGTGATTAGTTAATAACAAATGTGATTACAGTTAAATGAAATATGTAGCCCAAGATCAAAGCAGTTGCAAAAGGCAGTATTTTACGTATAAGTATTCAAGTAGATTTCTCAGAGTAAAACGAGTTACAAAAAATAAAAGGTATATATAGTGTATGGTTTTTTTAGTTAGTTCACCTATTCAGTACCTACTCAAGCACAATCTTTTAAAGTAGCAATAACAGAATACATGATAAAATAAAATGATTAATTAGCTTAAGTCATGTTAAGTAAAACGAATATCACATATATAAATACAAAAAGCAGTGATTTTTCTATGTTGTATAAGTACTGTGAATAAAATGCAAAGCAGTTGTATGAACCAATAAGTATTGCAACAATAAAAGCAAACCGAAAGTTTCGAAGCAGCTCAATTTTACTAGCTGTTCTAGACAGACACTGTTGAATTCTAATCTTCATGCAAGCCATTTTAGTAAAAATGCAAGTACTTATCTAGTTAGTTCGCCACATGAACAAGATATATGGCTTTCCGAAGAAACGGGATGCCGCTTGTGCTTGGGGGGCAAAGAAACAATGGAGCATGTTTTATGCTGTCTGGCATTCTGGCAATGGAAAGAACCAGACAAACTATCCACCCCCAGACAGCCATTCGATTACATGAAAAGGATTAAGCCTCTGGCCTAGTGGAATCTACAGATGTGAGCCACAATAGACCAAGGGTTGCACAAATACACATACAATTACAAAATACAATAGTTAGTAAAGTTACAGTTCTATAGTTGATGTTATATCATCTTCATTTTTATTGCCAATCAAAAATATTTTGGCTTCATGAAGCACTTTATCTAAATTACTTAATATACTCGACCCGCACGTACTGATAGTTTTATATCAGTCTTGTCCGAACGCAATGTTTTTTTAATGAACAAATTGCCCACAAACACTTCAAGTCTTCTGACCTGACAGAAACACAGACATTTGCACACTTGGGTACCCTTCAGCTGGTTCATTTAAATAGAAAAAGGAAAAGTTTCCTTTTCCTTTCAACTATCCATCCTCGAGTTCATTAATCTTGATATCAGCTTCATGTAGCGCAGTAAAAGATATTGCTTCATTTCGTTGTAAGTAGTTGCTCTATCCAAACTTTCAGCAATAGCCGAGGCAATAGCCCCTTTCCATTTCTCAACATTCAATCTGATCTTTCTGCGTTTAGTGTGGACATTCTCTTCATCAACTTTACTTAAATATGAAGGACATCTAGGTAGCTTACATGGAATCTCCCACAAGAAACCGTTTCGAAATATAATTATAATATCTACACGTTATAAAATAATTAAATAAATGAAAAAACTGACTGAAAAATATTAATGTAAACAAATAAGTCGACCATCAATTTGGTTGACGCGTGATGACTCATCTTTGCCTAAAACCGCCTGCTTCCTGGCCTTGTCGTATAGGTGGCCGTGCCCCGACCCGTGTTCCGTTTATCGATCCATCTGTGTTTTATTGTGTCGTGTGATTCGTATCGTATCTTGTGCACATTAAATTCTAATTTCAATTTAAAACTGTTTTTAGACATTTTTAGTGTGTTTGTGCTTTGAAAATAAACAGCAAATAAACATATCCGCTTTAAAAAATAACCTCTGCAAGCGGCAATAATTTAAATCCAATAAACTACCGCCAATCAAGGGGATAACTTTATTGGCTGTTACATATATTTTCAACTAATCACAGAGCGCTTCTAACGATTGCGCAGTATGAACCTGCTAAATGACAAAGACCGATTTATGCGAGTTTTAAATAGCTCCGTCTTTTAGTTGTGGCTTCAATTTTTGGTTTGGATTAGCGATATATTAGTTTATATATATATGGTTTCTCCTATACAAATCTGTTGTATTGCTCCATATACCTAACTATATTTGTGTTTTCGGTATTGACTTGCACTTTCGCCAAAAATAAAGCAGGTCCCACAACGTAGTTACCTTCTTTCTTTCTTTGTTCTAGGTATGAACATGGACCCCTAGATGGCGCTTGTGATCTCGACCGCCCGTACTTCAGCGAGCGTCCGTGGATGCAGCACGTGTCCGTACTCTGTCTTTGGTGTCGCAGACCGCCTGTAGATGGCAGCACTTGGCCGTATCTCGGCGCGTGATTCGAAACCAATATGTACTTATTATATGTATAGATTTTATGCAATAGCTAAACTGGCCTAGCCTGCATTTGTTAAATGTTTAATTACTTAATGATTTACTTGATTTTGTTGTTTAATTTAATTTTTGTGACGTAGATTCATTAAGATGGCGGCACTAGGCCCAATTAACACTAAATTGCTTGGACGCTTGCTTATAGATGTGACGTAGATGAATTATGAGTGTCACGACGCTCAAATTAAATCACTTGGCAAGCGAGGGTGGCTTATTTTAAAGTTTATTTGGCATAGTGACGTCACTATTTTATTAATAAAGTTTATGTGAGCGGCTTGTCTTTTATTTAGGTATTTGTTCTGATATTTATAAGGTAAGTCTTTTAAGTTTATCACGACTTGCTAAGGCACTTTCACTACTTTTTAAAACTCCCCAGAAACTATCCCTTTACTGGAAGTTCCGATACTTCATAAATTCGACTCTCTCTATACTTTTAGTAGCCCCCGAATGCCGTATACCTGTGCATACGTTCATCCAGGTTAGGTAAGGACCTGACAACCTTATACCTCTGCATAAGTATTCTCAGTTATGGGGGTTGTGGGATAGAACAGCTAGAAGTGGACGTACCTGTGTACTGCCCCGCAACTAGACTGAGCGGTTTGAGAGACCCGAAAGCCTGATGAACTTGGCGTTTGCCTGCGTATTTATATGTTACAAAATGCTGATGGCCGCATCGTTAAGGATTAAAGTCGCTCCCGTCGACCGCTCAAGTTGTTTATAATTAACAGTGAATGTTTATATAACATTTTTCAAGTTCAAGTTCAAACTTACGACAGAGTGATATTTAATTAATGATTTTAATTAGTTCACAATATGTTACCAATAAGAATTTGTTTGCCACTTACTTTAAGTTCAATCCAAATGTGCTCAAGAAATGCTTCGGATTCCCGAAGCAAAACACGATAATTAAAAATACTTTTACAATATACCGCAACACCACCCCCTCGGCCCAACCGATCCTGACGTATAAGATTGTAGTTATCTAACTGAATAATTTCGTCATTAATATCAGCATGTAGCCAGGACTCCGAGACACCAATTACATCATACTGAAAGTCAACGACATGACCTTTAAAAGTATTAAAGTTATTGGACAAAGACCT
Organism: Pissodes strobi; assembly: GCA_016904865.1. NCBI lineage: Eukaryota > Metazoa > Arthropoda > Insecta > Coleoptera > Curculionidae > Pissodes > Pissodes strobi. The sequence goes on along the minus strand of JAEQML010079127.1, from coordinate 1,233 downwards.
TACATTAATATGCGCACATGCAAACAAAATTTTAATAATATATGTAGGTATAAAGGTAAAAAGAATAATAAAGAGATTTAAAATTAGGGATAAAGGGAAAAGGACTCGAAAGAATATAGGATTCTTAAAGTCTAGAGAACTTTTAGAGAAGCAAGTATAAGTTTAAGCCTAATAAATTGCTCACTATGTCGTTACGTAAAGATGAAAAAATAAAAACATAAAAATAAATAGAAAAATGATACATACATAGGTATACATGACTTTTACATATAAAAAAACTACCCGAGAAAAAAAATGATATTTTTACCAAATGTTAGCCATACAAAAATAGTAGATTTTGTTAGTTGCAATGTTAGAAACAACATATTTATTATTATACCAAAACATATAACAGATATATAATTAAGGATATAAAAGCATGAAAAAAAAAATATGATTATGGCACAGCCATTCAGTTTTAAGATAGGTAAGAATAATTTAAAACAATTAAATACCCAAAAAGTTATTAGCAAAAATCCGATTAACTCACCAAATACAAAATATCCATATTTAACGTTTATTGTTTAAATTTGGTTAACTCACTAACATCAGTAATTCTCGAAATTTTTTCACCGTCCTTTACATAAACATTCCCGTTATGCACCCACGAATGTCTGTAGGAAAACTGTTTTACAGCACTTTCAAATAAATTAAGCCGATTTTTGGTCAAATCCTCCTTAATTTGGATTTGCCTACCTTTCAGTGTTTTTCTTGATTTTAGCACCGATAATTTCGCTTCATTACACGAAAACCGCAGTAACACTGCGTGTGGTTTATCCGTAAAATTCCTAGATGCGACTCGGTGGCATTTTTTTATGGCATTGTTTGGTATGTTTACCTTCATATTTGAATTAAATAATTTCAGTATTTTGCCATTTAATATTACCGGACTTTCACCTTCAATTGATGGGATTCCACATATGCGCAGATTTTTGTTGCGACTTTGCTGTTCCTGGGCATCCAATAAGATTGCTAGCTGCTTGTTATCCTCATTAGCCTTAATTAGTTTTTCTTCCAAGGACGAAATAAGTTTTTTCTGCATCTTAAAACGGGCATCTAGTTTCTTTTCAATAATACTAGTTACCTTATCCGCTACCTCTTCCAGAATTTTTTCGCTAAACTTATTTGTTATAATGCCTTTAATTTCACGAATGTCGGCGCTTGCCAAAACCATGATGACAGTTGAACACGTAA
>JAEQML010079124.1:0-12118 GCA_016904865.1 Pissodes strobi | reverse complement strand
AAACCAAAGTATAGTCGCGAGTAAAACCAAAAAGGGAAGAATTCACCTCGGAATTCACTTCACGATTTTTATTTGGTAAAAAGTGTAGGGGCATTTCTCTTTTATTTCTTCTTATTGTCCCTACATATGTCAGTCCTTTGTCCTTTAGCTCTCGAAGAAGTTCCATCGATGTGAACCAATTGTCCCCAGTGACGTTTCTATTAGTGTTCACGATTGGAGTCACTAGTTCTAAAACAGACAGTGTTGGTATAGACAATTTTTTAGGATTATTAGCATTTGTATTTTTTCCAGTGTATACAAAAGCGTTTAGAAGATAGTGTGTTTTGGAATCACACAAGCTCATTATTTTTAGTTCATAGCGTTAATTGAGGTTTGCTTTTGATGTAAACACGAAAACTACATTTCCCTCGGAATCCAACATCTCGTTGACAGTAGTGCGTGAGGTGAATAATTAGTTTTACAATTTTCGATAAAATTTTGAAACACTTCAGATATTGGAGCTAGTTTGTCTCCCGCTGCTTTTCTAGTTAGACGGGTTTCTGGATCATCAAAACGCAATGCAACCAACAAGAAAAGAAAACGCTTCAAAGACATTGTGAGCCTAAAGATATCACGTCCCGTACAGTCAGTATCCCATAAAGGCCTTGCATCTTCATGAGTCGATTTGAAAATGGCGGTTAGGTAAAGTAATCCCAAAAAAGCCTTTAGTTCAATTTTATCAAGAAAGTTAGTAAAAAATGCTGTATCGCCATAATTTGGTTGAAGCTTTATAATTTTTGAATTGGTGTACCTTACAATTACTTCAAGCATATCATCTGTAAATAGTAGAGACCATGCATCCAAAGGTGAAACAAGTTTGTTGCTAGCAGCCATACCTTTGACACCAGGTAATTTTATTATAAAATTTTCGGCTTTTGATCTAGATGGCGCTGGAGTGTATTTAGACCACTTAAAGTTATTTCGCCCATAAAAGCATTATCTCAATTCTACTTGAATAGGTTCTTCCCCGTCACTTCCTTCAATTTCAGAATCTGTATCGTGATCCGAATGCTCACTTTGCACTTCAACGTCACTTAAATCTTCATCATTTTCTTCAAATACACTTTCAGGTTCTATTTCTACGTCACTTATATCAGACAAGTTGTCTACAATTTCTTCCAGCTCTTTCTTAGTTAGCTTTTTAGACATTTTTATAAAAACTATTTTTGCTTATTCGCGCACGTAACTGGTATGGTCGGATCAGAACTGACCCGCGACGTCTATATAGCTCAAACGGTGAATGCGAACGTATGATATGCCGCATAGAATAGTAACTTAGAGGAGGGGAATACATGGCTGCGCAATACTGGGCAACGATTCGCGTAGGATTCCTTACCTGACAAATATTTCTCTGGGTCACCAATGACTCAACCATACCAGTTAAGGGCTAGTATAGTTCCTTTTGTAAATATATTTCACACAAATAGGAAAATGAAATGGGGATACCTATAAGGTAGGATAGATCAGTTGTATATAACTGAAAATTCCACATTGAATTAAAATCTAGACTAGGAAATAGACTAAAAAATTGTGTACCTTCTATTTCGACGGTTTCATTTCATCAGTTTGGCGATGCTTGATTATCTTGTTAAGCCCTCCATATTAACAGTGCAAAGGAACCTAAATTAATTTTTTTATATGACTAATAATAATATATTGTTATTTCAGGAGCAAATGAAGAGAAACATTATTATTAAGTGTAATATGACAAGAAGATTATATATATGTATTAAGATAAATACATATTTTCAAAAACATTGGTACTTATAATTGATTTCGACTGATTGTTTAACTGACAGGCCTACTTGTTCAAGATTTGCATTTTGCTTTGAAATGTGTGTATTTTTCACATTTTAGGAAAGCAAAGTTCATAGTAATTCTAGAGAATTAATGAATTTCCATGTTTTGACACAACTAATCATTTACTGCGTACTTAGAAATAGACTGGTCCAGTTTTCGACAGTTTTTAGTTCTATATAGCGGTATTTTGGGTAACATTTGCCAAATGAGCTTTTTTGCTAAATCGGAACTACTGTACAGGGTTATTCATTTTAAAGTAAAAATGGTCTTCTGTTTTAACTTCCCTGTATTTTTGTAAAAAACGAAAATAGCCATTTGAGGTATTTTTTCCGTCGAATTCAAAAATCTCACCAAAAAAACATTTGAATTAAAAACAAAAGATTTACAGCGTGTTTGTCATTTTTTTTAAATGGAATACCCTATATATTTTTATACCAATGGATAGAGCTCTTTACAAGAAATTCACTGATATAGGGGTTGCTGAGTTTATTTCCAGCGGTTTTCTTACAATTAATTAAAAACAGTCCCGTAAGAACATCATTTTTAAAGGATAGTTTTACCTTGAAAAGCTAGATAGGTATCATAGGTGTTTATTTGTCAAAGTCAAGCATCAAAACACGACATCTTAAAACCTTAATTATTAATTATTAACATAAAATCCAAAGTAAAACGTAATAGTAACAACACATACTAACTATTTGACAACGATAAAAATAATGTTAATAATTTAAATGTTCTTTATGGCCTCCATTATTTTCGAAACATGATCGGTATCCCCTCCTTTACCTTTCTAAACTCGTCAATATTATTTGGGGTTCTTGGTTAAGATGATCGATTTCATTTACAATTTTTCCTCTAATTTCTTCCGTGTTTGCATTCCTATTTTCGTAAACAACATTTTTCATGTGGTCCCATAGAAAGGTGTCCAAAATTCGAATATCGGGGCTATTAGGTGGCCATCTAATAGTTCCATAACGTACAATCCATCCATTGTAACGTTGGTTAAGAAATTGCAAAACTTGGCGAGCAGCATGAGGCGGCGCCCCATCTTGTTGCCAAATTATATTGCGATAAGCTTCGAGTGGCAATTCTTCTAAAATGTTCTCAATATCGTTTTCAAGAAGATCGAGATATCTTCCGCCAGTTAAGGATCCTTCGTAGAATATTGGCCCGACAATTCTGTTGTTAAATATACCACACCAGACATTAAGAGAAGAACTTCCTTGGTATTTAATAGCTTGAAATTTCCTGGGATTTTCTGCTGCCCAATAATGCGTATTGTGTCCGTTAAACATGCCCGATGTAGTAAATGTGGCTTCATCCGTCCAAAGAATTCTTTAAAATAGTGTAGGATAATTATCTTGTTCTCGGATTAAAATTTGAGAAAAAAATTGGAAGCGCAGTTGCTTTTGTTCAAGTGTTAAATGCTGCACTGGAAGGATGCGATATGGAGCATATACTTAAAATATTTCAATGTTCTCTGAATAGTGACAAAGGTTACTCTTCTTCTTGCAGGACCATACCGTAAGTCTAGGACTGCATCAGGAATCGAATTCATGGGATTCCGGATAAAACAATTTAGAATTGCTCGATCCCGGTTCCTTTTCCTTACTTTAGTCCTTTTTCTAATATGTAACGATTTTCTTTCTTCAAATAAGGTTTTAAGATTTAAAATTGTTTTCACCGATATATTTCGGAGAAATTTGCAATGTATCTTCGTCGAGTTTCGCTGGCATTTTCTCGGCTTTTGTAAAATAAAGTTATAATTTGAAGCCGCTCCTCTGATGAAAACCTCATTATAAAACTTTGCAAATATAATACATGCAAAAGTAAAATGTTTGACTTTGACAAATAAACACCTATGATACCTATAGCAGCCTACACACGTAACGATTTATCGTAATGCACGTTGAACTGTATATCGTAGAGAAACTCGTACGGCTTGCAGTACAACCATTTTCTGTACACACGATGCAACACATCGTACTGCAGCATTTCAGATTATTGCAGTTGCGGTGTAGAAGCGGTAAAAGCCAGCAAACAGTGAAATAATATGTCTTCCAGAATTTTAAAAAGAAAAGCTGCTGCTCGTTTAGTTACAGGGTTGTTGATTGATGAAGATGAAGAACAAAAACCAGTAAAATAGAAAAAATGGTGTAAAAAGTGGTTGTTGGACAGAAGCAAATATCCGCATATGAGGTTGTTAAAAGTACTCGAACAAGACGAGCCTCTTGATTTTAAAAATTACTTAAGAAGAGGTGGAAGCTGTTTTCTCTATACACTTCAATAAACTCTTCCCAGAATGCTTTGTTTGTAATATCCATAATAGGTACTTAAAATCCAGAGTAAGAACAACCACATACACTCGGGCGTACAATATAATGGAAAAATCGTAACTGCCGCAGCCGTGACTCTACACACGTACCAACTTGCGTTCAAACACGACCGTTGATACGATATTTTATGGAAGCTTCGTACTGCGAACGATACGTCAACTACATACTGCGAAGCATCCAACACACGCTACGATTTATCGTTACTGCAACAGTTTCGACCGATATCGTACTGCATGCAGTACGCTAAATCGTTACGTGTGTAGGCCGTTTAACTAGCTTTTTCAGGTAAAACTATCCTTTAAAAATGATGTTCTTACGGGACTGTTTTTAATTAATTGTAAGAAAACCGCTGGAAATGAACCCAGCAACCCCTATATTAGTGAATTCTTTGTAAAGAGCTCTATCCATTGGTATAAAAATATATAGGGTATTCCATTTAAAAAACATGACAAACACGCTGTAAGTCTTTTGTTTTTAATTCAAATGTTTTTTTGGTGAGATTTTTGAATTGTATGGAAAAAAATACTTGAAATGGCTATTTTCGTTTTTTACAAAAATACAGGGAAGTTAAAACAAAAGACCATTTTTTACTTTAAAATGAATAACCTTGTACACGGAGTTCAATATGGCGGACGTTTCCTAATATAAAGGTACAGATAGACATGCTGCTACGTAGCACGAAAGCATACTATTAATTAGCAATTGCTACCTAGCGGCATGTGTCGAACACATTACTAGTGAGGTGCATGCTTAAATCAGCATGCTGACAAATCGAACAACGTAAAATTTTTGAGCGTGCTAGCTGAGGCGGGGGTGAAAGGGGGTTTGCTCATAAGCAAGTGTGGAACGTGTATTTATAATAAGCATGCTAGTCTCGATCACGGTCAATGGTTTCGATCAGTAATAATGCCTAAAATATCTCGCTGGGGAGATGAAAAAACATTAAGTCTTTATCGGAGCAACGAATGCCTCTGGAACCCACGGTCACCACTGTACAAAAACAATCTAGCAAGAAATAATGTTTATCAATAATTGATAACAAAATAAACGACCCAACTCTGACTGTATAAATTAAAAACTTGAAGTCTGTCTACCACTCTGAGGTGAAAAAATTGACGATTCGAAGCGGTTCAGATTTGTTGCAGTAGAGGTATAAAACCCACCCATGCCATGGTTCAAAAGCCGGAATAGCATTTCGCATATCTATATCTTGTTTCTGTATAGCGCTTTCAACATTAGAGGGTATTTCATCAGATTGATGCGGCAGCATGCGTAAATGATTTTTATAATCCTCAATATTTTCTTCTCGCATTTCTACCAACAATCGAGTACTGGGTCTAAGGTTTCCTTCCTAGTTATCTAATCAGGGACCCAAATCACCCTAGTCCTTCTTTCTTTCTTTCGTGTGGACAGAAGATTTCGGATGCATTGCATTGCAAGCAATAAGATTATTTTATTCATTTCTGTGCAGATAGCCACTTAGTTTTCCATGTTTCTTCACTGCACTGACATGACAGTAGGTCTGCTAGTAAATGGCATGCCTATTGGAGTGTTTGCTTTGAGCATGATTATTCAGGAGCATGCTTAAAAGGAGCATGCTGATCTCAAGCAAATGTATCAGTTAAAAGAGCATGTTCGTTTTAAGATGCTCATAGGAATGCTTTTTTACTAGCATGCCTATCTGTACCTTCGGCGCCGAATTACATTCCTGTACAAAATTAACGCAACAGTATGAAATTATCCAAAAAATTAGTTTATCTTTTTGTTATGCCACTTTTGGAGCTTATCGAAAATTTGAATAGGCTATGAATGTTTTGTGTCGTTGTTAATGACAGCAATCAAAACAATTCATTTAGATTTACAGTTTTAAAAAAATTTGTAGAAGATAAACAATTTTGGTGCAATTCTTGCTATAGATTTTCTTTAAAATTAAGCTTATAATTTGTTACTCTTTTGAAAGTAATACGTTTTTATGGTATAGTGTTTTACTTGTGACTCTTAAAAACTGGAAAAATGAATCGAACAAGGAATTTAACTGAACACGAGGTAGTGCGCGCATCAGTTTTATTGGACGAGGGATATTGTCAGTTATGTTGCCAATTTGTTAGGCAAACATCGTTCCACAATAAGTCGTATGGTAAGACGTTTGGCCGAAGTAGAAACTTATTCTAGAAGGCCAGGGCAAGGGCGAAAACGATGCACTAATGACCGAGATGGACGTTTTCTTAGACAATATGCTTTAAGAAACAGGACTGCCACTAGTTCTATGATGAGAAACGAACTCGAAGCTACCCTCAATGTTGCAATTTCTTCTAGAACAGTTAGAAGACGGTTAAATGAAGCTGGATTGAACAGTAGGAGATCAGCCACTGCGCCCTTGCTTACTAGAGAGAGCAGCGTTGCCAGGTTACATTTTGCTCAAAATCATCAAAACTGGTCTGTGGATGATTGGAAACAAGTTTTTTTTTACAGATGAAACTAGAGTTAGCCTAAAACATCCAGATGGTTGTGAGCGAGTATGGCGAAGACCAGGAGAGAGGTTTGCTACTTGCAACATGGATTCCATTTGGCGCTGGCTCTGTTATGTTCTGGGGTGGCATCTGCTTTGACGCTCGCACAGAATTAGTGCCTGTCCGTACGAGAGCTATGAATGCTAATTACTATCTTGAGAATATTGTAGTAGAACATGTGATGCCTTTCGGCCATTTTGTGGGGCCCAATTTCTTGTTTATGCAAGACAACGCTCGACCTCACGTTGTTAGGGAGGTACTCGATTACCTTAATCAAGTTGGTATACCAATTATGCAATGGCCACCAAGAAGCCTGGATCTGAATCCAATCGAACATGTATGGGATTACCTCAAAAGAAATGTGAAACGTCATATACCTGCACCTAGAAACTTGAGGGAACTAGAAAATGCAGTTATCACAGAATGGGAACAAATTCCTCAAGATTGTATCCAAAATTTAATTAGGAGCATGCCTAGGCGTGTAAATGCTGTAATCCGAAGTAGAGGAGACAACACACGCTACTAGTGTCCCAGTTAAACCATTGATTTATGTTTATAACCATTAACTTATTTCTTTCATCATTTCATAACTTCAACGATTTTGCTATTAGGTCTTAAGAATAATTTTAATTCAAATCTTATACAAACATATTGTAGCTAATTCTCTTGTAAAGTATCCAAAAATGTCTTTTCTAACTTTTAATGTAACCAATGCCCATAAAAAATAATTAAAATTAATTATTTATAGCGATTTGTATGATTTAATGTGTTGTTGCGTTAATTTTGTCCAGGAGTGTATTTCAAACCGTTTATGAAGATATTTTCAGCGGCGGATGGGAGGGCCGGGAGAACGGGAAATTTCCCGAGGGGCCTCTTACTGTAGGGTATCATGGGGCCCTTACTGCTACAAACTACAGATGGTCCACAGGCCTAAAAATTAAATCCCGCGTGTTAATAAAACTTGCTGAGGCCTCTTGACCCTTGGCTCTCGGTCTATAATTATTACTCTCTCACTTGGAGGAAATGTCAATCTTAATCTATCTCACATAAATCTAATTTTAAATAAAAAAGTATTTAATACAGGTAGGTTAGAAACCTGGTATTAAACGCTACAAATAACAAAACAATTGCAATTGGCAACGCCGCAATTCCGCTATATGCGTGAGTGTCATTACTGATTACTGTACCTGTGTCTCTGTAAGTTTAAGTTAATTGATGGATAGTGGATCCGAAAGAAACGATTCTAGGTAATTACCGAATATTTCTATTTTAAACGCAGTAACATATCATAATCATATCATAAAGCATTAATAAAAAGAACGTCAGTAAAATATATTGAAAGCCAGCGATACTGCAAATAACTTCTCGTTATAGGTAAGTTCAATTAGATCGAGTAATCACCTAATTAAATACTAATTCACGGGTCTCAAATCATGATCCGTCACATATGCCGTATAACTAACTAACTATGATTATTCAGTTCAACTAAGCTTCGTTGATAACTGCTGCAAAAACAATATATAGAAAAAACTAGTTATATTTAGCGTTATGTTGTTATAGCCACCAATTAATTACAGACTCTGACTTTAACTTCTGATAATTTACTCTACGGTCAAGTTACCGGTAGGATACAGATAATAAAGAATCTGTTCGAGTAAAGAAAATATCATAGGCCGCAATAAAAAAAGCAATTAAAAATAACGCAAAATCTACTAGGCTGTAACAACACTGGTAGTTATCTGATCTACAGTTATCGAACGTAAGCCAGAAATCGTGAAAACAGAATAATAATAAAACTAGTTCGACCTACAACGTTACTGCGTCAGTCAATTAAAAGTTCAAAGAAATTCGATCCAAAATTTATTCTAGATCAGCGGATCTATCTGAATTTTAGAATTTGATTAAATAAAATTAAGCATCTCAGGCTCGACAAATTGCCCAAAAAATTCAAAGTTCGTTTAAAAGGAAATTTTAATGACTAAATGTTACCTTAATTAAGGAGAAAAAGATTAAAAGATAATTTTAGTTTGAAAACAAAGCAAAAAAAGAACAAAATAATAATACTTAAAAATCGTAGGTTAATTACGCACTATAACCCTCGTAGATATTCCGGCTGACCTAGCTTCGAAGTTCTCTGGATCGAGAAATTTAAATAAATCCGCCCTGCGAAACAATTCGATTTTCAACAAATTGAATTTAGCGCGTGAAGTTAAAGTCGATGGTAAAAGGCCCTGTTTCCGGCTCCCTAGCATACTGTTTTGGGATTGGTTGATGGGATTGAGCGTCGCACGCATTTATTTTTAATTGTCTTAATAATTGGGAATTCTATTAATTGAAGTGGCTTAATGACAATGCACTTTTGGCTACTCTGGGTAGTTTTTTTTAGGATGCCTATGCATCGAAATCCTAGTTTTTTATCGTTTAATTCCCTTAGATGAATTATTGTGTAAATCAAAAGGTTATTGATGCTCTCGCTGCTACTAGTAGCTTATTAAAAAAGTCACTTTTATATTACTTATATTAGATTCTACATATGCATATTAAACTTTATAAAACATAATTATCATTAAGATGAAGTATATGCTATATTATCTACCTTTCATGTACTGATAGTTTATTATTTTGCATTTATTTTTTATAAGTTATAGATAGGTATATATAAACATGTATTTTAATTTAATTAGTTTAGTTTTACTTTCATTTACTTAGTGATGTATTTATTATGTTTTTTTTAATGTATATATTAAAAAAGTGTATTATCAAAAAATAAATACATATTGCTCATCATTTAAATTATTATGGTAACAAATACTTTATAGAAAACACCATTGGCACCACTCAGTTTTTAGATAGGGTTGGGGCCCCTTAAGGTAACTTTCCCGGGCCAGTCAGTAGGGTCCCATCCGTCCCTGGATATTTTTGTTGTATAATGCGATAACAATAATCAGTTCAGACTGTTTAAGGAATTATTTATCCGATTTTGGCATAAAAGTATTTAGCAGTCGTAAATTCCTGATGTTTGTACGTCAGGATTTGATAATGCATACACATTATTTACTGACTTTGCCGATATTTTTGTTTCGGTCTTTGGTTTGGCGCTTGATCTAATTATAAGTAAGTAGGATGCGACAATGCTAAAGCTACTTAGTATTCACGGTTGAATAAAATGTAGCACGAGTCGGTAAAATGCAATGTAATTACACTGGTCATTTAATCGTCTTTTTAGAGTTTGTACAAAATCCAGAACAGAAGCACATTGAAGTGTAAATTAACTTAGACTTGATGCATTTGCAATATTTTTTGCAACTACAAAGAACAATATCGGTAACAGCCTTCGAAATTGGTTCAAGCGTGGTGAGAATTGGGATTAGCTATTTGCATCTTCCTGCCATCGGTAGTTAGTGACAGGTGACAGGAAGAAGTCAGAGAGGTGAGCGTTCTCCCAAATTAAAGTTTGGTAGTGAATTTGTTAAGTATGATGTAAAAACGCTGCGCTGGTCAGTGGAAATGATTCTGGGCTTTTAACTTTACCAAACAAGGCATGACGGGCAAAGTCAGTTGAAACTATTGTGTCAGCTACCTGAAGAAGAAAAGGAACCGAATTAAAATATGCCAGCCAAGTCGTCGTCAGGTTTACTGGTAATACAAACCTCGGTACAATTTTATCACAAACATTTCGGCAGAAGATACAGCTGTTTCGCTGAGAGGTACGGTGCCAAGCGAGGCCAGCAGAAAAGAATGCCTTTGGAACATTTTAAATGCTACTGGTTTGGTAATGGATAACAGGTATGATGTGGCATCACTTCCCGTGATTGCGTGAAAGACCAGTATACTCTTCACTTGTCACTTATTTAATTTGCTATACATATCAGTACCACTCATTAACCAAACTTCTTTTGCAGATATTTTATCGATGTGGTGAAGGAACAACAGAAAAACATCTATATCTCTGGCAGACACAACGATTTGCTTTGCAATACTTGCCACTGCGTTCAGAATCATTCGAGTATCTGCTTCCTGCTTCTAAGGAAGAAATCGGTATTTTTTTGCTAGATAGAGAAAACTTTTCTTTCATCTTTTAAGCCTTCAGGAATTACTAGCTTAACGCCAACAACGATAACTTTACAAGGTGCTGCAATACAAACTCAATCAAATTGGTCATATTTTCTTCCAAAGGAAGGAAATCCTTCTAAATGAAAGGTAAAGGAACACCTGCATTTTCTATCTCAAGACTGATATGGGCTGTGTTCTTCGAACGTTTTTTGCGGATGGTACACTCGACCGATTTGAGTTTATACCTAAAACAAATAACAAATGAAAGTAAGTACGAATGAAATAGGTAATATAATACGATATGGATTTTTGAATATTGAGAAGTGTAGGTCCGGAAACGTGCGCCATCTTGGCTGCTAGATTTGGGCTTGCCAACATCGAAATTCGTATTCAGCAGGTCCGAATTAGTAAAAATAGCTCATTTGGGAAAATGTCACCCAAAATTCTGCTAGAATTTATAATATGGCCTATATAGGGAAAAGTGAACCAGTATATATCGGTAATCTCAGAGAGGGGCGAATTCGCCGCCATCCTGGATCTTTTTCTGACCACCAATCCTGACCAGTACAAGGTTACAGTTGGTCGGCCATTAGGTACCTCCGACCACAAACTTATTACAACGGTTTGTGAATTGCCACTCATACAGAATGATTCATCATTGCCTCGCAAAATCTGGCATTACAATTCTGCAAACTGGGACGATCTAAGGCAGTTCTACCTAGATTTTCCTTGGCTCGACGTCTGCTTTGCCACTGACGACCCATCAGACTGCTGCAAAGAGATCATGCAAGTAATCTCCTCAGGAATGGAAGCATACATCCCAAATTCCATCAAGTTACCATCAAAAGGAAAGTCCTGGTTCGACAAAAGATGCGAAAGAGCTATAGGAAGGAAACAGCAAGCCTATAAGTACTGGCAGCAAAATCAGACCGCTGAAAATCGCAATTATTTTATCGAAGCGAGAAACGAGTGCAAGCGTGTGATCGACGAAACTAAGGACAAACACAATCAAAGGATCAGGAATAAACTTTTGCAATGCCCCAGTGGTTCCAGGAATTTCTGGTCGGTAGCAAAGGCAGTAGGTAACAACTTTACAAATACGTCTCTCCCACCTTTGATGGACGAACGTGGCATCACGGCGACTACAGCCAAGGAAAAAGCAAACATGCTCGCCAAAATGTTTTCATCGCACTCTACCTTAGACGTGCCCCAAGGCAAGACTCTCCCCACTATACCGAACATCAACACCACCATGGCAGAAGTCAAGTTTTCTCATCGTGATATTCGCAAAATCCTTCAAGAACTAGATACGCAAAAGGCATCAGGACCGGACGGAATACCTGCCATCGTGCTAAAGAACTGCGCCAACGAACTAACACC
>JAEQML010079123.1:0-12118 GCA_016904865.1 Pissodes strobi | reverse complement strand
GAAGCCAGCTTGTGGAATTTAATGGGGGGTTTTCTGAAATGCAAAACGTTAAGTATGGTATGCCACAGGCATCAGTGCTTGGGCCTCTGCCCTTACAAGCGTCTAGCGACCCGGCCAAATGTTCGATACCATAGTTAGGTTAGGTTAGTTATTCGTTGAAAGAATGTATTCGCGGAAACACATGCAAGCTGCTGTATATCCACTATAATACTGCTTTTGTTAAATATATCCTGGTTTTTAGTTAGAAAGAGCAAAATATTTCGTAAAAAGTGCATCCAAAGTACGGGCACGTATTACAATAATTAATATTTCACTTTTCGCATGGTCCTCCGCTCGCTGCGCTCGCTACGGGGGCTCAAGAAAAGGAAACTAACCAGGTGCTAACCCAAATTAACCCAAGACATACCCAAAATCAAGAAAAAAACTGTTTAGAAACAACCTTAAAAAAAAATAAAAAAAGCAACGGGGTTTGAACCCGGGCCGCCGAAAGCCGCCGATTTGAGACCTAACCATCTAGACCTCTCGACCACGAGGGCTCTTGCTGCAAATTGATTGCATCGCGAAGACATCGAATGCAATCGCTCGAGTCGTGCGGTATCGAAAGTTACATCGGGTCGCCAGATGCTTTTTCTGCCCTTCCTTGTTTATATTAATGATTTGGAGGGTTGTGGCCGGAGCGCCGATTTTGTCCTTTTCGTTGATGACACCACGGTGCTTAAGAAAGTCGCCTCAATGAAACAAATTAAATCTGTCATAAGAGAGACACATGCTAATATTTCTAACTGGTTTTCTAGTAATTAGCTTAACTTAAATGACACAAAAAATGTACTTTTCAAGGGGGACTTCGAGGTTATGGACTTACCAGAATCTGTCAAATTTTTGGGAGGCTATGGGACGCATTGATCTTAGATCTCACAAGTTACAAATACTTTGAAAAAATGTAGCAACTTTATTTCTGATCAAACTAAATACAGATTATCTGTGAGCAATTTTTTTATGGCAGTGGCACACACACTAAAGGGAGATCCTATGGCGCTCGACGAGCGGTGTGTGTGCGAAGATGCTGATTGATACGGTTCTTGAATAGTTGTAAGTTGTAATTAGTGGGAAACAGATGTTCTGGAAGTGAGTTCCACTCTACTATGCCAAAACTATATTGGCTTGCCAAGACTCATAAACCTGGGAACGCAATGCCTCCCATAGTCTAGGTAATAGGATCACTAACTTATAATATATTCAAGTGGCTAGCAAACCAGTTTGAGAATTTACATATAAAACAACAGAAATTAGTAGTATTAAATTCCTTAAATTAAGGAAGGTGAAATTTTAATCTCGTTTGATGTTAGTTCATTGTTCCCTAGTGTACCAATCCCACAGACCTTGCAGTACCTTGGTGATTTACTTGAGATGAATAGTTTTGATAACGAGATAAAACAGGAATATTTAACTATAACCAAATCCTGATCAAAATTATTTTCAATATAAAAATAACTATTACCAACAACTGAAAGGCACGGCAATGGGAGGGCAACTGTTTATCGCCGTTCTTTCTAATCTTTCTTAGCAAATTTGAAAATAAAATCGGTCAGGAGTTCGAATATTTTCCAAGAGTATTGTACAGGTATGTGAATTACATTTTTGCGAAACTGCTAATATCGAAGATCTTGTAACAAAAATAAACAACCCTTTCCCCACTGTTAAATTTACTTATAGATTTATATAGTTTAGTAATTAGGAATGATAATAATAGACTGGGATTTGATATTTATAGAAAAAGTACTGCCACTAACCGATATATTCTTAATAACTCCTTCCACAGTGACCAACACAAAATGGCAGCTTTCATTTTTTAGTACACCATATGGTTAATATTCCTCTCAGTAGAGAAATATTTAATAATGAAAAGGAGACAATTAAGAATATAGCGAAAGTTAATAGTTTCAATACTAACTTAATAGATAGAATAATTAATAGAGAGGTGTTTAGAAAGTCCATTCGTGATTCTCCTTCCTTCATTAATCAGGCTGAAAATACAAAATATGTCTCGATACCATATAATCCTCAGAGGTCTCCAAAAAGTTTTTGAGGAAGTAGGTTTAAAAATAATATCCCAAACACAGTTAACATTTATTGGGTGGTCCAAAGGACAAGTTTGAAATATTGCAAAAAATGGGAATTTATGAAATTGGATGTATGAATTGTAATTAAAAATATGTTGGGCGAACTATAAGATCTATAGAAACAAAATTCAAAGAACACACAGCTCATTTAAAGTATGGTAGAACAGAAAAATCAAGTGTTGCCGAGCATGATTTTCAAAATAATCATAGAATAACAATTACAAATATAGAATTAATTCATATTATATCTGATAGGAGATTATTAGACGCATATGAAAGTATGTAAATTATCAAATTTAATGTAAGAATAGTCTAAACAGATATAGAGGGTATATTCCGTATAGTCCCTTGTATTAGTTGATCGAGCGTGACTGGTAGAATCGCAGTATTGGTTCTATTTGGTTTCGCTTGATTAAGCAAATGGTTATTGTTAAATAGAGTTAAGTTTATTTTAAATTTAGTTTTAGACATCTCCTGATGATTCCGCGTCGATTAAAAAAAAATCCTTTTCGGTATTGTGGATAAAATTTTTTTAGTGCATTTTTCCGAAGTTTCGAAATCCCAACATAGACAAGATTTTCTTTTACTGTCACGACCCTTCGGATCATTATCCTCCCTTAAGAAGATCAAACATATTTTCGTATTCCTGCATTTTTCAGCCCTGTGATCAAATTCATCAAATTCACTACGCTGATAGCATCTGAAGAACCCTCTACAAGAGAGGAATTAACAAAGCCGCCTTGATCCTCTTTTGCCAATACGCGCCGTAGAGTAATAGAATCAGATTCTGCAATGCGCATTTGCCTTCATCCTCTTAACAATAATAACCTTAAAAACATTGATCACGTTTAAAGCAACTATTTTGGCTAGTTACGAGTTTCTCAAGTTAATGAGTTTTTATGTTATTGTCAATGTCAATAAATTTTGTACGAGGATTTTTAAGCTCTGCAGCAATACCTACCTAACTTAATATTTTGTTTTTAATTTCGTATACCTCATGATTCGTTATAGACCTAATTAAAACTTCCCCGTCTTTTACATCTCTAAATTGTATAATTCCCACTCGCATGTCATTTGGGATGATGAGCCTTTTAGAGCCTCCTTAGTTCTTATGAAATCCTGTTTGTTTTTGGGTTTTACGACCAAAATCTCAACAGAAGCCCGAACATAGCGTTTCTTTACTACATGAGTCCGTCCCATATCATGGTCATTTTTAGTGTTGAACAAACCTTAAATTAATCAAGCTGTTGTAATGTGTTATTAAATTCATCTATTTTTTCAATCATTTTTAATATAAGCCACAAAACAATTTTAATGCAGGTAATTCACGTAATTTATTCATGTTGTTCAATTCCATTAGAAAAACACCATCATTCTTTTTTTTTGTCGCACATGATAAATATTATTTTACAAAGCAGCACAGGGTTGAAAAGCCTCGCCCTTCTTTTCACCGTTTTAAGCCAATAACAGAAAAAATATAACACTATATAGAACTACGTAGAACGATATGACATGCTGATATACACAATTTTAGACACTCAACTTCAAAACTAACATAGAAAAATATCCATTTTGCGAACATGGTGTACAGCGTGAGGTTTTTTTTTATGGCAGTGGCTCACACACTAAAGGGAGATCATATGGCGCTCGACGAGCGGTGTATGTGCGAAGATGTTGATTGACAGGGTTCTTAAACAGTTGTAGGATGTAGTTAGGGGGGAAACAGATGTCATGGGAGTGAGTTTCACAGTGATGCAGTGCGCCAGACAAAGCAGTTCTTGTGATGTTCTAGGTGTTTCCAATTGTACGACAGAACTGATGCGCTCTTGCCGCCTGTCGTGTCTGTCTGACAGGCGTTGCTAGGAGCGCGATGAGGCGGGCCAAATCCTGGGAATATCTGCCGTTAAAGTATCTGTAAAACAGAGACATCTCGGCCACATGTCTGCGGTGTTCCAGATTCCGGGTCAAATCCGTGTCACCAACGAGATGCACAGCTCTCTTCTGAATGGAATCCAGCAGCTTTACGGTGTGCTTTGGTGCGACCCTAGATGTGTGAGCAATATTCTAAGCACGGTCTTATTTGCACTTTGTAGGGCAAAAGCAACTGGTGCGGTGTATACAATTTTTTTGTTGCGAAATAGCGCACCAAGGTTCTGCGAGGCTGATTTTGCGACGTGGTCATACCAGGACATATTGTTGTTGACCGAGGCACCCAGTAGTCCGATTGACGAGGATGAAGGAATGATCGGTCCTGCCATAATGATGTCAGAGCCCGCCGTATTGGCGCTCTTGGTAAACGTGACTGCTTGGGTCTTTGCAGGGGCCGCTTAAGGTATAAGCAAGGTAAGCAACTGCTTGGGGCGCAGCTCGCACTGAAGCGCAAAATTTGGGCGAAAATTCGAAATAATATAAAATAATTTTTACCTTAATACCTACCCAAGTAAATGATATGGCCAACTCTTCACTAATAGCAGAAGGTTTTTTCAATACTATACCAAATATGTATATGTTTTTCTAAAAAAACTTCCGCTTAAGCCTTTAAGCACAACAAGATGGGAAAGTCGTATAGACGCACTAAAGCCGCTCAGATTTCAAACTGGAAACATATATGACGGCTTACTTAGTATTATGACTATGAGATGGAACCATCAATAAGAAATAAAGAATGAATTAAGCAGTTTGATTGTTGTGCTCTGTCGTTATCTGGTACGACATTCTAAGTAACACAAACTCAGTCAGCAAGCTTCTACAAACAGAAAATTACTCTCTTCCACCAGCAATTTCTATTATAAAAAATATTCAAGAATATTTTCAACATACGTAGATCTGTGGAATCTTTTAATAGTTTTTTAAATGAAGAATACTTCCAATTTTTATTGAAAATGTGAGACATCGAATAAGAACCAAAAATAAACAGTTTTTATACGAACATCCGGATGGACCTATTCGAGCTCCGCAACAAAAATACAAAATCGAATGATATTTTCATGTTCATGTATAGTAGACTGCGTAAGGTAATTCTCGTACTAGACGTTTTGAGCAGCATAATGTCCACAATGATGTTTTTGCATCATATATCTACGATAAAAATGAAACCAAAGGAAGAAATTGTAAAACAGTGCAAATGCCTAGAATTAGCCTTAATCGATTCTAAGTTAGGTTCAGGTATTGACGCCTTGAAACTTGCTGACGAACTTTTAGTACTTTCAAATATGATCACAGAAAAAAGGTCACCTATTGAAGTTTTAAAATTCGTTCCGAATTAAATTTAGCTCCAAATGTCGCAGTGGCATTTCGGTTTCAGTGGCAACTGGTGAAAGGAGCTTGGGTTAGTTGGGTTCTGATTAAGACTTACTGGGGCGGTTAGATTATAAGCACATGTTGGGGGGCGCAATAATATATCCTTGCTTAGATCTTGAAAAACTGCAAAGCGGCCCCAGGTCTTTGCTGCATTGAACTGTACCAAATTACTGTCACCCCAAGTTTGAACTTTCTCCAGGCCTTGATTAATTGCTGTAATTTGCTCCTGTCTGCAGTGATAAGTCTCAGTCGCTGTTAAAGGGTGTCATCTGCAAAACTGTAAACAGGATTATTCATTTCGGTCAGCAGGCCATTAATATAGATATGGAACAGAGTTGGTGAAAGTATTGCGCCCTAAGGCACGTTCGCGTTAATGGTGAATGTGTCTGAGATGTGTCCATCAACTGCAACGTGCAGAGATCGGTTTTTAAGTAAACTGGCAAGCCCGCTGCAAAGAGAGGCTTGCAGTCCAAAGGACGGCAGTTTGTTGAGCAATCCGTCATGTCAAGCTCTGTCAAATGCCTTCCAAATATCCAACGCAATCGCTCGAGACTCTCCGTAGTTCTCAATTGCCCTAATCTATATATGAGTGACATTGGCCAATATATCTCCTGCCGATCTCTCTTTGCGAATCCGTATTGGTTATCGCTGATTATACTGTTGTTCTCGAGGAACTTGAGTAGTTGCTGATTGAATACACGTTCCATGACATTGGAGATTATTGGAAGCAAGACAATTGGGCGATAGTTTGAGGGCGTAGTTTTTTTTCTTGCCTTTTTTGAAACAGGTTGCACTCGAGCGACTTTCCAAGAAGATGGATAAACCCTTTTTCGGTACGACAGAGAGAAAAGTTTGGAAAAAACGGGTGTGAGTTCGTTGGCGCAATTCTTTAGCACGATGGCAGGTATTCCGTCCGGTCCTGATGCCTTTTGCGTATCTAGTTCTTTAAGGATTTTACGAATGTTACGGTGATGAAACTTGACTTCTGCACTGCAACGCTACCATATTAATATTCGATATGGTGGGGCGAGCCTGACCTGGGGGGACGTCTATGGTAGATTGCGATGAAACCATTTTGGCGAGCATGTTTGCTTTTTCTTGGCTGTAGTCGCCGTGATGCCACGTTCGTATATCAAAGGTGTGAGATGTTTTTGTAAAGTTATTACTTACTGCCTTTGCTACTGATCAGAAATTTCTGGAGTCACTGCACCAGAGCAAAAGTTTATTCCTAATTCTTTGATTGTGTTTGTCAGTAGTTTCGCCGATCACACGTTTGCATTCGTTTCTCGTATCGAGAAAATAATTGCGATTTTCAGCGGTCTGATTTTGTTGCCAGCACTTGTAGGCTTGCTGTGTCCTGCCAACAGCTCTTTCGCATCTTCTGTCGAACCAGGGCTTTCCTTTTGATGGTAACTTGATTGAATTTGGGATGTATGCTTCCATTCTTAAGTAGATTATTTGCGTAATCTCTTCGCAGCAGACTGACGGGTCGTCAGTGCCAAAGCAGACCTCCAGCCAACGTAAATCTACGTAGAACCCCCTTAGATCGTCACAGTTTGTAGAATTGTAAGGCCAGATTTTGCGAGGCAATGGTGGATCCTTCTGTAGAAGTGGCAATTCACAAATCGTTGTAATAAGTTTGTGGTCGGAAGTACCTAATGGCGGACCAACTGTTAATTGTGTACTGGTCCGAATTGGTGGTTAGAAAAAGATCTAGGAGGGCGGCAAATTCGCCCCTCTCTGAGATTCGAGTTGGTTCTTCTACAGCTGATGGCAAATGCTTCAGCTTCTCCACCTTCGTTGTCGGTCTTGTTGAGATGTTTGAGCCAGTTGGTGTTGTGAGCATTGTAATCTCCCAGAACGATTATTTCTGAATTGGGGTGATCGACCTGTATTGAGTCAAAAGTGGTAGCTAGTGTTGTAAAAAAGCTTTGGTAGGCTCTATCGCTCGGGGGGCGATAAAGACAGCATATAAACTTCGTTAATCCCTTGGCGGTAGACTTGAGCCACATGACGTTCGCTTCGAGTCTTTCCTCGCGGTGATATAAAAGGTCGCTTCGGACAAAAAGGCATATTCCGAACCTATCTAAATCGGGTGTGTAACCAGGATACGGGTAGCTTACCGTTGTTGTAGAACATATAAGGCATACCTGTGTTTCTGTAAGGGCTAGTATGTGAGGTCTATTTGCTTGTAGATATTGGTGTACCGAATGTATGTATGTATATCATAGGCATCTTATGTTGCAAAAATCTATTCTAAATTGGTTAGGTATATTTGCTGTCTGTGAAATGCGGAATGAGGGGCTCCCAGGGCCACCCGGCACCCGGAGAACCGAATGGTCGGGAAGTTTACCTCCGGAATATTTTGATTCTGGAAGCAGCATCATGTCCAAATATTCCTACTGTGAAACCCGGAACCACCAGCGCAGAAGCGCAACGTGATTCGCAAAAACCACTTAGCACTTCCCAGTTCTGGTGGGGTGGTCACCGGACGATGCGAGTAGGCGTATGCATCTACCACCTAGGGCCCTTCTAGATGTATATATATCCCCCGAGATATGCTTATCGTATAAGAAAATTTTGAATTGGTGACTGTAACTCACATTTTTTTAAAAGTCTCTTATTAAGTCTACTTATTAAAGTGTGAAAGTTTGTATTAGTATGCCAATATTATCTAATAGTTGTGTTAATCAATTCACTGTGGTAAACAGAGGACCTTATAATAGGTAGATAGTACCAGACAATTTTTTTGAAATTATCGTTAAAAACTTGCATGCAGTGCAGAGAATTTTTGAAGTTTTCACAGCGTTTTGCGACTTTCCAGCGCTTTTAATAAATTATAAATGTTTAAATACTGCATATGGGATAGATATGTTCTATATTGTTGTGGAGGGTTCGTTTTCGTCTGTTAAATTGTTACCATTTTCTCCAGTTCGTTTTTTAAATTTGCATCAAATTCGACTAGAAAACATAGGCCCTTCGAATTTTGGTCAAATCAAACTCAAAAATAAAACTAGAAACTTGACACAGTGCACGAACTTTTATTCAATTCGTTTTTAACAATTGTGAATACTAATCACTTTGTGGGGACAGATTTAGTATTTTAGCTTCGTTGCGGTCACTTAATTGGTACATGTGCAATTTACACTCTAGGACCAGAACCGCAGAGGTCCTATGTTTTTCTTGTTGAATTTGTTGCAAATTTAGTGAACAAAGTAGAGAAAAAGGTAACAATTTGATACAAAAAACACTGTATATGAGGTCAACAAGTGAGCAGTGATTACGTAACTTGACCCATGACTATAGAATATAATGTTGCATCAACCATAGTTATGACTTAATAACTCAGAGTTACTCTGTTGCAAGCACCAATACCAAAAAATGACAGATTTAGAATTAACCACGTTCAATATAACTCAGCCATCAAATTAAAAAATACTTCGTTACATGTTATAATAATACTATCGGAATTCTTCCTTTATCTATTTTTGATTCTACATTTTTTTGTAAACAAATACGCATACAAGCTTTATTTTTGCGAGTCGTAAAGCTAATAAAACAACTTGATCTATATTTTATGTCCGTTGACCACTTCTCTGTATATCCAGTAGTGGCTGAAGATTAAACGTTCACGGAATTGCCAATGTTGACCCGTCCAAACAAAGACATAAAGACCACAATGAGAAGCTTTCTTGACGTAGCGGCACAGAGCGACCAGAAATAAACTTTACCAAAATCACCAGGCGTAAAACACCCAATCAAAAGAGTAGAGAATACCAACCTTCACGGTATGAATGATAGAAATAGTAGAGAATACCAACCTTCACGGTACGATTGACCAAGTTCTTGCTAATTCTTGATATTTATCAGGTCAGTGGCATTGAAACTAGAGAAAGTATTATCGATATTAGCAACGATATATAAAAAGGTAAATGTTCATATTCAATAACACTTTTCACTGTACAAGGTATCCGGTTTTCATTATGATTGGGGGCGTATAGCTTATTAGTAGAGATAGAGAGATGCCATTTTCGCGTTGCTAGGATTTTGCGAAATGAAAGATGCCGCAGACAGTTTTTCATAGCCCCGTCGTTTTTGAGATACAGATAATTTGTATTTTTGCCCGTCCCTCGCAGCTCCGTTGTGCTTTAACTTATTGGAAAAATAAAAATCTGCTGCTTATATAGTTTTTTTTAGGTAGAACTCAGTGGCGTGCCTCCATTTGTCTAGTTGCAATAATTCGAGAGATATGACGCGAATATATCATTTTTTAAATGGGACAGTCTATATAATCTTTCCTAGTTGGTTCGGGGTTAACAATTTGTTCTTACCCGAAGGAAACGTACAATGTTAAATATCTCAAAAAAAATTAATTACTATTTTGTCCTTCTAATGTTATACATGAATTTGTTATTTTAGGTCTTTGAGGCATGTATGAAAATTATTTCTTGAATTATTGCTTCCGTTGGGTTGGAGTCTTGGAAAGTAATAATAATTATTTTTGGCTTAGTGTCTGGGGCTGACACTAAGAGTAACTTCATATAATCAGTGACTTATGTGATATTTTTAAAGAGGCAGAATATCTTGGTTATAATATTTTTTTACAATGTTTGCCAGTTCCTTTTACATTATTTTGAAAGTAAGTTTAAATTTTAGAGATCACTGTGCCTGACTTGTGTTTAAAATTGTTGTCCTGATGCTTGGTGGTTTTTACATTACATTACATAATTCATAAAACACTCGAAATAACGAGAGATAACTTTATATTTATTAGTTAAGGCTTAGCTAAATAGTGACTGGTGTTTATTGCTTTATTAAAAATAAGTAGCGTTATGCAATTCACCAGTTAGTTAATACCTGTTACGGTATATCGGGTAGATTGAAACTCATATTCCCATAGGATCATGAGTACCAATCCAGTGACCAGGAAACCTATTTTCCAAATATGTTCTTATTACTTGAGAAAGAATATTTATTATTTAACTGGTCCAAAGGAACTTCATCGCTAATTTCGGGTAACATATATTTCCAGATAGACGTCCTGCATAGAAATAAAATTTTATAGCAGACTCTAATATGAATGAATCACGACTGAAACCAAATCTGCCCTGTCTCTCTCTCTAGAAAAAATTATATGTCCATTTTCCTGCGACTAGTATCTGATATTTTGTCTATTTGCTTCACCCGGCCATATAATTCGTGAGTAAAAATTGCAGTTCATGTTCATATATTATATGTACAGCGTCATTCCTTATATTTAGACAGCGTCTAACTGGGTTATTACACGAGGTGGAAAAAACTTTAAATACAAAAGTTGTATCGTTCATCCTGTCCTGAAAAAATGGGCTGGGGCTCTATCCCCTTGTAACCACATATTTTGTGCCTGCATATTTGGTGGCAAATTTAAAAGGAATACAGGTAAACCGTTTGTTAAAAATTCTAAATACATTTCACCGGTAAGATGGCCGTTAAAAAAAGTAAGGGCCTACATGTTCCAGCAACTCCTCCCCAAATATTTATTGGCCAGCTATGTTAGCAGTTCATGTTAATAGTTCAAAATAATGGATTTATATGGATATATATATATATATATATATACAGGCTGTAACAAATTCGAGGGTGACCATTGGGATCTCGGAAACTGTAAGAGATACGAAAATGTTTAAATTGGGGCAAAGTTGCGCATTTTGAGGCGCAATAAAATGCCATTCAGAAATTGAGGAGATTTCGAATACTACCGGAGAAATCCGGAAAAAACCGAAGTTTTAAAATTTAGTTTTTATTTTTTTCCGACTTTATTTGAAAAGATATTTCAAAATAAATGTCACATCATCACAGCTACTTTTTTCTCTCTATAAAATGGCACTATTAAATTTACGATCTCACGTTTCGTCTCTGAGCAACCATCATCAACTTTGTTTTTTTAAATAGTCGATAATTTTTGTTTTATTCTTAACAAACTTTAATTTTAATTCTAAATCCAACGATATATCACACTTAATATTTATTCGACGTTTCGAACTAAAAAATCATCATCAATGCTAATTGATGATGAAATGCAATTTTTTTAAAAGAGCGAAACGAATTTACTTATCATAATAACATAACATAATAATAACATAATAATATTATATCATAGTATCATAATACATAGGGTATTGAATTTATTCAATGTGTTCAAAAAGATCTCCATCTTTGATCTTTGCATTGCGTAGCCTTTTGGGATTCGCATTTGCTCAATGCGACATAGTATGCCATGAAAAACAAAAGATATCAGTTTCATAGCACCTGACAACCATCAATATGTCAATGTGTTGTAGAACAAAGAAAAGGGTGATATGCTGAGAATTTATTATGTTTTTAACCAAATTCACATAGAGCGAGTGAGATTTATTTCAATGAATAACCTAAAAGGAGACAGCCGTCGGTCAATATTTTTCAAAAGCTGAATTTATGCATTCAACAAAATAGTGGTCTTTTTGAACACATTGACTTAATTCATATTAAATATCCTATGTATTATGATACTATGATATTATGTTATTATTTTATTGTTATTATGTCATTTTATTATGATAAATAAATTAGCTTTGTTCGTTAAAAAAATATATTTTCGATAGCCTAATAAATAATTCTAATCTAATCACTTTTCTCCTCTACAAGACAACGTATTCCATCATCAATTAGCATTGATGATG